>CAKNWT010132269.1:1128-12640 GCA_932066315.1 Andricus coriarius
AAAAGAATTCGCATAATAATGAATGCGGAAAATGTCCAAAAAGAAAGATACATAGAATGTTTAGGGAAATATTTAGAACCCGAAGAAATTTTTCCAAACGTTATAAAGGAAATTAATACAATTGAAGCTTATGATAATGCCCAGGATGAATATGCATTTACTGATGAGCAAATAACAGAAAAAGTGCCCCTCTGTATGGTATTAAATGCGTTAGAAAAAGAGTGATTCTACAAACTGATATCTCGATATAAAAATATACTTTCTAGAGAACCGACTAGGATACCAATAGGTAACAAGCGTAGGTTCGCACCTGAACTGTATGAGAAAAAGAACTGTAAATTTCGTTTTCGCTTTTTCCTTTTTGGATTAATTCTAGTAAAAAGTATGCTCACTGATAAAACAATATGAAGATACGGAGATTGGTTAAAATTCCCTTCACGACCCCCAGATTTATAATAAATTAAGGAAGGCTTGGAATAAGGAAAGACCTAGTTAATACAAAGAATTGAAAAGCAGCAATAAGTAAAAGTACAAAAAAATAAAAAATAAATAAAACAAACGATTTGATGAAAAAAAATATCTATAAATATAATAAGTTAGCAGTTAGTTTATAAACGAATGAATTCAATTTCATTAAACGCATTCGTTTAGGGGGGCGTTGATATGTTATCAATTTCCTCAAATTGAAGACTTATAAATCGATTTTTTTAAAAAGAATTGTTTAGTTTAGGGGGGTATTGATCGATATGTACATATATGTCTCTATGATCGATATGCTATTTTCCCATAAAAATTCTGATACTTTTCTCAACAAAAGTAAAAAAATGAAAAAAATTAAAAATTAAATTACTGAGCTATTTATGTTGAAGCTCTATCCGTTTAGGGGGGCGTTGAAACGGTCCGTTCTATTTTCATATTTAGAATTAAATCATAAAGCTACGGGCGAATATTTATATTGATACGCCTCTGACTCAAAAGTGGACAAGCAGCTGGAACGAAGGGATGATTCACGAAATCATTCGATCATACGATCGATTGCGCGCGCTATCGGCTAATAAGTGGGGATAGCGTGGGACCAATGCACATTATAAATCGATCTTGGTATCGGTACCACAGGACTTCCTACTCGACCCTCTGCGAGGAAGAAGCCTCTCTTGGTCTGCATGATCTACCTGTCAATGAAGATAGAGTATTTCTTTTGAGTACATAGTATCGTGAGCTTCGGGAAGGAAAGCTTCCTACCTGAGATTCTCCTTCAAGTGCTATAAATTATTTTAATTCATTGTTTTTTAATTAAAGTAATAAATGTGAGTTTGTGGGGATTAAAAAAACTTTAATGTCTCTGTGATGCCTGTAACGACTCTGCACCTTATTTAATTATAAGGACCTTGTTGTGCATGCTAGGATAATAAATTTTGAACTAACGGTGAATTGGAAAATTCTGTTATTTTGAGTAAAAATCGAAACTATGCAGCTTCTCGTAACGACCCTGCACCTGATTTAACCATTAGGACGTTGTTGTGCGAGTAAGCTTAGAGTTAAAGAAAAATGATAATCCACTCGTAACGACCATGCACCTTATTAATAATAAGGACCTCGTTGTGCGACCAAGATTAAATAAAAAAATTAGAATAGCACTACTCGTAACGAACCTGCACCTTGTGTAACAATGAGGACCTTGTTGTGCGAGTAGAGCTTGGGGTTTGAAGTAAAAAACTCATGAAGGAGAATCAAAGAATTTAGTTAATAAAATTGTATAAAGTCAAAAATTGTGCATATTCGTAACGACTCTACACCTTGTTTAATTACAAGGACCTCGTTGTGCGATGATAAACAATAATAATGAAATTTATGATTATGTGCAGTAACCTGAAATGGATCATTTGAGAGAGATTCATAAAATAGAACTCAATTGATTATTAAAATACGCAATCATCCCTCCCTCGATTGAATCCACAATCCGTTACTTTTATCTTAAATGAATTATTTAACTTTTAATGTGAATTTTACTGTAAGAATTAATCTTACTAATTTGTTCTTTATTTAATTTTCAAATTTAGTTATAAAATGTTTAGCGCTAGTTTTAATATCCTATCAGTATTGGAATCAACTCATATCGTTGGTTGCAATTTACTGGACAGAAAAAAGTAAACGCAAATTGAACAGATGTCTCGATGAAAACAAAAATAATGGAGATAAGTTTGAAATGCAACATTACCATTACTAAAAATTAGTATAATTTTTAGTAAAATTAAGATCTTTAACTAAAATGTAATTATAAAGATTCGGTTATAAACACACTGGATATTCAGAAGTCCGCGTCCGCATTGACGGCGTGAAATGTATAATGGCGGAACTGACGAATTGATATGCAAGCTTTTATGCATATGCATGATCTTACGTGTGGTGATATCAAGGGCCTCAAGTTCGTTCTTCGTCCATTGAACCACCCCAAACGAGTAGAGTAGAACCGGGACGGCAAGCATGTTAGTCGCAGATACTTGTACAGTGCTGACAGATTGGAAGACCAAATCTGTCGAAGAAGATGCTTGTATCTGCTTCGCGGAGACTTCTTTCCTGATATTACGCCCTGAATGCGGCTTTGAGGCACGCCCAGGTATGTATAGGTCTCTCCAGTGCTAAGATGTCTAATAACACTTATATCCACAAGCTCAGGGTCCCTGGGAACGCTAACAATCTTTCCGTTTTTCAGATGAATTTTGGCACATTTATTTAATCCAAAGTCCCCTCTGGAAGGTGACGTTGTTAGTTGTCACACGATAATTTCCAGATGAGATAGTAAATCTAGTTTTCCAAAGAGGCATCAATCTCTCTATGCATCTTACTATGTGTGGATGCACCTTCAAGCTTTCCAACAGACAGATGATAAGTCTATGAGAGGTTGAATCGAAAGCTTTCCGGTAGTCAATCCAGGCCATTGCCAGGAAGCTTTGATGGGCTGCAGCGTCTTTATAGACACACCTGTGAATTGGCAGGTTCTCTCGACAGCTTGCTACACCTTTTTTTCGAGTCACGTTGTTCGTACACCTAACGCCACACAGGCTTGTCAATTCGCTGGACAATCCTGTTGTTTAGGACAGCTGTAAAGATCTTATACAGTGTGTTCAAACAAGTTATTGGTCTGTAATTCTCTGGGTTTGACAAGTTGCCCTTTTTCGGTAGGAGTATAGTGCGTCCTAACACCAGCCACTGCGGAATCAGCGTCTCCGACTTTAATTATGAGGTGAATATGCGGGTCAAATATTGGTGTGTAGAAGTAAACTTCTTCCACCAGAAGTTCTTGATACAATCTGGTCCAGCACAGGAAAAGTTTTTCGTGCCTCTAAGTACTTTTTTCACCTCTTCGGCAGTGATTGATGGACATTCCTCTTCAGATTTTATGAGGTTGTCGCAAAATTCCTTGAAGCGCATGATATTGTCAGTATCTTCTTTCAACTTGAGTGTTTTCGGGATCTAATATACCTATCTGCGGAAAGTCTCTACATCGTAGGGCTTCGGTAGATTTTTGACAGAAACAGGGTGATCACTGAACAGGCGAGATGGGTCAGCGTGAAACTTTTGATACACCCTGATTCATCTCTCCCTCTTCTGTATTCTCCTTCTTGCATCAGATAACAGCCGTATTTTGTCAACAATATGCTGCTTGCTTGTCAGCAGCTTTGATTTGTTTAGTGTGTGATTCAAGATCCTCAGTTCTTGGGCGAACTTCCGAACCCTTTACGTGAACGGTCTACCAGATGTTATGCAGTCAATCACACATTGAACAAGGGACGCATTCTGTATTGCCCATCCAATCTTCCTTTTCAGTTGATGCAAGCGTCTTTTGGTAATTTGATCCATCGTCGTTTTGAGCCTTCGACTTGATTCAGCCAAAGCTCTCGCAGCACCATAAACTGAACAATTGATGGTCCATAGGTCGGATTCTTGCGAGATTTCTCCATGAAGGGAGGCATCCATTTCAGCCAGATCTTGGGGCTTAAGAGGAACTTGAATGTTAATGTTCCTTCTTGTCCTGAAATCGTTCTTTATCATCTTTCGGAAGGTGCCTGCTTTCAGCGGTTGTTCTTAATGTCGCTTCCTCCTCTTCGGCTGCAGATTGATAAAGCAGTGGTTCGGAAAGCGCTCCGCGTACATATCCATTTTTCCAGAGGTAGGCACGTTGATTTCGCAACGATTGAATCGAAACGTGCTGAAGCTCTGGGTTTTTTGGCACCACAGAGTATGCATACGCGATATAAAGACTCGGTGAACAGGGATAATGCTGGCATCTTAGAAGTCTAAAAAGTCATCCTTGAGTTGATTCGTCCACTCAATGTGGGCGCTTCGCCGGTTCGCCGTCGTGTTTCCAACTACATTATTTTCAGCACCCCGTACTCTAGGATTATCGGCATTGTTCGCCGACCCATTGTCGGGCACTCTGCGCGCTCGATCGTTTTAAACCGCATTTACAACTTTTTCGTGTTTTGGTGGTGTCTTTGTTGTTCCCACGAGCAGCTAGGGAAAGGGTTCGCCCATCCTTGTAGAGCCCCGCATGCAATGATGAGGCTGTATACTCTGAGAGGTCACCCGGTATCCCAGAGTCACCGTTTAAAACACCTCACCCAGGTGCCGTTAAGCTTTCGGCACGGTTGTTACGCCTCCGCTTAGGGGTTATTCCTTCGGGACCATCCCTGGACAATTATCCGCGACTGCTTATTAATTATTGTAACCATATTCAGCAGAAACCCTTGATAGAGAGACCCTCTATCCGCAACCCGAGGACGCGTTCGGTGGCTTTATCATAGGTCCTTTAGTTCTAATCCAAAGGAATCGGAACCAAAACATATATAATATATACCACCAAATGCGTCCTCGGGTTGCGGACGGTGTCTGAAACGGTGACTGAGATACCGGGCAACATCTCAGAGTATGCAGCCTTATCCTTGCATGCGGGGCTCTACAAGAATGTATGAACCGTTTCCTGAGCTGCTCGCGGGAACAACAATGACACCACCAAAACACCAAAAAGTTGTAAATGCGGTTCAAAACGATCGAACGCGCAGAGCACCCGACAATGGGTCGGCGAACAATGCCGATAATCCTAGAGTTCGGGGTGCAGAAAATAATTTAGATGGAAACACGACGACGAACCGGCAGAACGCCCACATTGAGTGGACGAATCAACTCACGGATGATTTGCTAGACTGCTACGATGCGCGTATGCATACTCTGTGGTGCCAAAAACACCCAGAGCTTCAGCACGTTTAGATTCAATCGTTGCGAAATCAACGTGCCTACCTCTGGAAAAGTGGATATGTACGCGGAGCGCTTCCCCAACCGCTGCTTTATCAACCTGCAGCCGAAGATGAGAAAGCGACATTAAGAACAACCGCGGAAAACAGCCACCTTCTGAGAGATGATCACGATTTCAGGACAAGAAGGAACATTAACATGCAAGTTCCTCTTAAGCCCCAAGATCTGGCTGAAATGGATGCCTCCCTTCGTGGAGAAATCTCGCTAGAATCCGACCTCTGGACCGTCAACTGTTCAGTTTATGGTGATGCGAGTGCTTTAGCTGATTCAAATCGAAGGCTCAAACCTGTGATGGATGAAAAGACCAAAAGACGCTCACATCAACTGAACAAGAAGATTGGATGGGCAAGACAGAATGTGTCCCGTGTTTGATGTGTGATTGACTACATAACATCTGGTAGACCGTTCACGAAAAGGGTTCGAAAGTTCGCCCAAGAACTGAGGATCTTGAATCACACACTAAACAAGTCAAAGCTGCTAACAATCAAGCAGCATATTGTTGACATAATACGGCTGTTATCTGATGCAAGGAGGAGAATATAGAAGAGGGAGAGATGCATCAGGGAGAATCAACAGTTTCTCGCTGACCCATCTCGCCTGTTCAAGGATCACCCTGTTTCTGTCAAAAATACACCCAAGCCAATTTTGCGACAACCTAATAAAATCGGGGGAGGAATGTCCATCAATCATTGCCGAAGAGGTGAAAAAAGCACTTAGAGGAACGAAGAACTTTTCCGCTGCTGGAACAGATTGTATCAAGAACTTCTGGTGGAAGAAGTTTACTTCTACACACCAACATTTGGCCCGCATATTCCCCTCATATTTAGAGTCAGAGACGTCCATTCCGCAGTGGCTGGTATTGAGACGCACTATACTCCTACCGAAAAAAGGCAACTTGTCCAACCCAGATGATTGCAGGCCAATAACTTGTTTGAATACACTGTATAAGATCTTTACAGCTGTCCTCAACAACAGGATTGTTCGGCGAATTGAGCCTGTGTGGCGTGAGATGTACGAACAACGTGGCTCGAAAAAAGGTGTAGCAGGCTATCGAGATAACCTGCTAATTGACAGGTGTGTCTGCAAAGACGCTGCAGCCCATCAGCGCGTCCTGTCAATGGCCTGGATTGACTACCGGAAAGCTTTCGATTCAACCTCTCATAAACTTATCATCTGTCTGATGGAAAGCTTGAAGGTGCATCCACACATAGTGAGATGTATAGAGAGATTAATGCCTCTTTGTAAAACTAGATTTACTATCTTATCTGATAATTATCACGTGACAACAAACAACGTCACCTTCCAGAGGGGCGTTTTTCAGGGCGATACCATGAGCCCTTTGCTTTTTTGCATCACACTTCTGTCTCTATCTCTCGCACTATGAAATTCTTCTGAGCACCTCTGTGGCGACACTTACCAGCGCGAGCATAAGGTCACTCATGTATTATATGGATGACCTGAACCTCTATGCCTCTGGTAAAGGTAAACTTTAAACTGCCATAAATATCGTCGCGAAGTACACACGAGAGATTGGGATTGACTTTGAATTGGATAAATGTGCCAAAATTCATCTGAAGAACGGAAAGATTGTTGGCTTTCCCGAGGACCCTGAGCTCGTGGATATAAGTGTTATGGGACATCGTAACACTGGAGAGACCTATACATACCTGGGCGTGCCAGAAAGCCGCATTCAAGACGTAACATCAGTAAAGGAGTCTCTCCGAGAAGTGCTAAATTTTGTGGAACTACGATTTTCGGAAAACAGTCTCCATTGCATACTTGAGGCCTGACATTGTTCTCCAAGAGATCCCTTCCAAAAAAAAGGGTCAAGCTTCCGTAAACCCTTTTTTTTAAGGGATCTCTTTCACGCCTCAATTGGACAATGCTGAGAAGGGAAGTTTTTTCAATACGCGTTTTCCAGTATTGAAACTCATTAAGATCGTAATTATTCTGACGCTTTTAATTCATAAATTAATAATATTTATTAATTATTCGACTTTTGAAATCAAACCGCTGATTCGAGAAGCTTCTTTTAAGCTAGAATTCAGCTTGAAAGCTCTATACAGAGCCGAGATAATTGTTTCTTATATTATTAGCTCTAATAATTAAAATAATCTTCAAATTGAAGGAAAACAAATTGCCATTTGTTAAGTACATGTCACTGAATACTAATGAATTTTTCCAAAGGACTCCGCATCAAATACATGGTAAAAAAGTTCCCGGTGGAATTTTCAAAGTTTTTGATATTTTTTAGTTTGTGCTCTCCTGATGAAAAAAAAATCTTACGGCAAAAACTAAAATTATGAACTGCTTTGCGCTATGATGATTCACAAGTCAGATTTGGGTACCTATTTTTACCTGTGGACTAGAATATATCACAGACTTTTTTTCTACCCTTTGCATTGCTCTCGTGTAAGGTTATGCAGAAAAAGAATTGCACGAACGCACAATGCGATGTAATCGCGTTGGAAGTGATAAGCGCTCAGTGTTCGGGCGAGCGTTTAGCTTTTAGGCAACGCGCAAAATGGTCATATAATTGCATGCTATCCAGCTTTAAACGCGAAATTCGATTTTTATTTTCAAGAGGCGTTTGGTTATCTGAATCGGTGATAAAAATAGCTAATTCTCAAACGCTTGACAAACGCCACTTTTGTTTGGAAGACTGAATCACAAGTTGGTCGCAAAGCGCTTAGGTTGAATGGCCATCCTACCTTCAACGCTAAGCGTTTAATAAAAGTACTGAGACAACAAAATATACTTCCAGCGTAGCTGTTTGGCTTTGGTTCGCCAGTTTTGATCAAGCAGTCTAAAAGACCTTATGAGAAATGCTTATCTCTTTCTAACGGTAACACTTTAACTTCTACGCTAAGCGTTTAAGAAAGCATTCAAACAACAAAATCAACTCATCAAGCTCTTCAACAACCACCCCAGGTGGTATTTATATATGATTATTAAAACAGCACCGCTGGGGGTTGATTTTGTGATCTATGTACATACTTACCATCTACGCTTAGCGTTGAAGTTGAAGTCGAAGCGTTGGAACGATATAAGCATTCCTTATAAAGTGTTTTAGACAGCTTGTCCTAAACTGGCGAATCAAAGCCAAACAGCAACGCTGGGAGTTTACTTTGTTTTCTGAGTGCTTTTCTTAAACGCTTAGCGTTGAAGGTAGGATGGTAGCGTTGGCACGAAAGAAGAACTCTGTTAAAGGTACTTTAGAGTCTTTGATAGAAACTGGTTGTTTTTGATTTAGCTATTTGTGTCAGCGATTCAGACAACCCAACGCCCCTTGATAATAGAATTCTAACTTCGCGTTTAAAGCTCGATAACATTCAATTATCTTAACGCTTTGTGCGTTGCTTAAGCGCTTAGCGCATCGACCGAACGCTTAGCGCTCATAACTTCCAACGCAATCACATCACATTTTTTGTCCGTGCAATTCTTTTTCTACATAAAATTGCACGAGAGCAATGCAAAGAGTGGAAAAAAGTCTGGGATATATTCCACTCCACAGGTAAAAATATGTACCAAAATCTGACTTTTAAATCATTGCAGCGCGAAAACTGTTCATTATTTGAGTTTTTGTCATAAGCATTTTTTGATCAGGGGAGCATAAACTAAAAAATTTTAAAAACTTTGAAAATTCCACCTCGACCTTTTTTACCATGTATTTGGTGCAGGGTCCTTTCTCGTAACAATTTTTGAACGTGTGGAGGACTTCAAAGTCGACGTAGTAAAAGTCAAGGGTCATTTCTCCTGGTATTTCACATATTTTGTATCACAGAAAAGTCAAATTTTTTTGACGAAAATCAAGCTGAAATCGTTTTACACGCATAATGTTTAAGAATATTTCTGTCTTCAACTTGAAATTCTGCGATTTTTTCTCTCAGAGTAATAAAGCTTCAAACCCAGGTGTCAGGACTTTTGAATCAGACTTAAGTCAATGTCCATCCCTGAATCTATAGCTCATTATTGGTCAGGTACGTCAAGGTATCCTGTAATGATACTTTGATATATATTGTTTATACAATTTTTAGAAATAAATGTGTTATAGTGTTGGACTTTTTCGCAGTCAATGTGCCCTATTATTGTTTACACGGAACCAAATACAAATGGCCTGCCGATGACGAATTGGCAACAATTCCTACATGTTTTTAAAAAATTTTATAAACAAATTCATCAATTGGATATGTTTCAGTTAATAGACTCAATTTTTTATCGAATACAAGGTTTCTTTGCTCTGATAATTTGCAAACTGACAACAACTGTTCATTGCTCAAATAATGTTCATTAACAAATGTTGAAACAGTTAGAGGCTTTTGCTCATCAATATATCTATATCACTATAAACAATTTTTTGTATTGTTCCGACGTACTGGAAATTATAGCGAGGTAAATCTAACATTGATCAAGGACCTTTTTTTGATAAATTTCAAAAACTTAAAAAATGGCAATTCTGAAAAATAAGAAAGAAACCTTAACTTTTTCGTTCAATATAACATTTTTTCCAAAAACTGAACACAAATCTGTTGGAGTATCAATCATTTTTATTAATAAAAAAGGACAAATATACTAAAACGAGAAAAATAACGCCTATAAATTTTCCGTGAATAAAGATTTGATAAAGGAGCCAACCAATAACGGTGGATGAATAATTCGGTTTATTTAAGTTACGCTATAAAAGTTGTGGATAAAAAAGCATGGATACATTAAACTCGTTATAAAATTAACATAATTGATAATGTTGAGATGCTTTTAATGACATTATTTGTTGCAGCAAGACAAGCTGCTGTGGCATCTGGAATTGCACAAAACGTTGTTTGCTCTGCAGTAGCATTTCTTGTTTGTGCATTTAGTTTTGCAATTACATTTTTTAACCCCTTGGCCACCTGTTATTGACATCCTTAAAGCTATCTCTCTAAGACTCAGCTCTGAACTATCTATTTCTTCTATACTCAGTAGCCTTTCTTTACTTACATTAAATTTAGATCTAGTACAAAGCTGCTTAAGATTTCCTGCCAACGTGCCAACTTTATGAAACCCATCTTCACTTACATTTAACACTACGCAAAAAACATTTCGAAAATGAGTACGTATGACTAAGATCCATATCTGGCACTGGTACCATTACACGATCTCCGAATACAGCACGGCGATGTTTTTGGTCAGGTGTCTTCTTCATTTTCTTCGCCTGTTGTTCTAAGTTAATTTTTTAATGTTTCCGAGCATTTTATATTATTTTGATTGAAAAGCACAGAGAGCAGGTGACTTTACTTCCGTAGTCTTCGTCATGATCATCAACTGAATTTCAGCAAATCACATGTATTGCTCTGCCACACTGGTTGCATGAATGAGCACCACCGCAAGGCTTATGGCGAACAATGCAGCTCTACATTTTCTCCTGCATAACTGGTGCTTCTTCTAGCTCTTCTAGCCCAGGGGATTGTGTAAACTCAGAATAACAGTGATTGAGATATTAATTATTTATTAAGCCATGAGAGTAGAAAGGAATTACAGTTAATTAATAGGTAAAAACTTACGCTACCTTCCAGTCCGAAAGGGCAAGAGAAGATTTGAATGTCGATGGTATCCCCGATACGTTGTATAATATCCACGGAATTCTACCGGTTGTTTCAATTGATTTGTACGAGTAATTCGAAATCAATTTATACGACGACCGAAGACCGAAAGGACTTTATTTTCACAGCTGAATTCCGCGTTTCTATTTTGCAGTGATTTAGAGGCCCGCGGCTTAATCAAGGCGGTTTTCCGTTTAGGGATATTTCACGGTGAGGTAAAAGCACGCGACTTAGACAAAGCGATTCGTAAATTGATGTGGACCGACTGCTTGCACGGTAAAGACAACGACCAGGGGTGAGACTGAGGTTTATACAGCAAAAGACTTCTTGAGAGGTCACGCACAATTCGCTAAAGTTACGAACGGCACGTACAACTCAATAAAGTTACGAATGGCACGTAAGAATCGCTAAAGTTATGAATGGCACGTAATTGTTCATCCATCATCTATCTGATGATTCAGGTTAATTTAGTCCTCTCAATTACTGTTGCACTTGAGAACAATTCTACAAAGACTTGTGTGCTTTTCTTCTACCAGGCGTATAAGCTTAAATCCGCTGTTTGCTCAGAGATGGCGGTAGTGAACATATTTAGCTACAATAGAAACGTCATGCTTTTTTTT
>CAKNWT010132273.1:541-11711 GCA_932066315.1 Andricus coriarius
TAATCAATACTAATTTAAACGCAAAAAAAATTTGTGGAACTAATTAAATACATTTACTTGAGTCTTATTTCTCAGCATCAAGAAAATATTCCTTCACAGTAGTAATGTTTACTTGAACCAGACACATATCTTTTATTGATTCAAAGAACTTGTACATTGACTATGTCGAGGTTAGATCTCTTGAAAGCAAAAATGAAATCTTCCAAATCGAATGAAAACTTCTCTCCGAGAATTGTTGTCATAATGTTTCCTAAAACTATTGCAAAATCTATACCTATCATTAATAGCATTACTTATTTTGCATAAACTCTCTTGCTTCATTATGTATAAGAATTGTTATAAGTAAAAACCCTTAATAACCGTAATTGTTTTTTCTTAATTTTTAAATTAATCTTTGACGCAAGATAAAACTTTTTACGCTCGATTCATTTTCTCGTACGACGAGCCATTATTTATTTTCAAAATCTTAAGCAATATATTTTATATGAATCCATGCTACTCTAATTAAACAAATTTCTTATTTTTCTTAAACTTCTGCAAACAATCAGAAGGCAATATTTTGAAAATGAAACCAGGCTAGGTCACGTTTACAATTTCTGAATAAGGCCGTCTTATTGTTTCAATGAGGTTCTTTTCCCATTTTTAAAACAATTTTTTAATCACTATATACTTAGTGGTCCATAACCAGTAGGCAATGATTTAAATTGAGACAAGCTAAGTCACGTTTACAGTCTTACAATGTGACCTTATTATTCGAATAGAGTTAAGAATGTAAGACGATCGCGTTATTTTATTAAACTTTTCTATTTTCTTTTCATTTTTATAACCCTTTCTTAATTATTATATGTAGTGCTAATTTAATTTATTTATTTGCATCAAGCAATTCATGTTTTCCACAACTGAAGTACGAAATATCTCCACTAATCAAATTATTAATATTCTACTAATCTTTGGTGGCCCAATTTTCGCTAATCGAATCTGTAACATTTCGCTATTATAATTACACAAATGTCATCCATTTTGATTCAGAAAGACTTCAAAGTATCTTTTGGATAGGGAAAAAACTATACAATCAAAATGACCTTCTTTAGGCTCTCAAGGTTAAACTTTTTCAGGCTGATGCTCATTAAGGAAAATAATTTCTGAAAAGTTTACTAAATCATTGCATTTTTCTACGGAAAATAAGTAAAATATACGACTGAAAATTTGTTTGAAAATCAAAAGCAGAACGTTGTTGAAAAATATCGCATGAGGATTCATATTGATCCATTATAATTTTAAGATTGCAAAAAATTCTTTTTTTTCTCAACTTTGTTCAAACAATCAGAAGGCAATATTTTGAAAATGGGAACAGACTAGGTCACGTTGACAATTTCTCAATATGGCCTTCTTAATGCTTCAATAGAGTTTAAAATGTTACACCATCTCGTAGTTTTATTAAAGTTTTCTATTTTTTATTTCTCCATGTTTATAACTGTTTTTAAATTATCATACCGTTCTAAATAATTTTCTTTTTACAAACAATTAGTTTTTCACTGTCGAATTAGAAAATATCTAGACTAGTCGAATTAGTAATTGTCTACTAATCTGTGGTGACCCACTTTTCACTAATCCAATCTGAAAAAGTTCACAAGTAATTAATTAAATTTTACTATGTTTGATTCATAGAGTGAAAACGCTTAAAAAATTAAATATACTTCTTTGAGCAGTCAAGTTGATAATTATTTACATTGTGCGTGATTAATAAAATAGATGTTTAAAAAAACTTCTTATCAATCTCGGGCACAAAGTAAAACTGTTTACTCTCGTGACTTTAAGTTATCGAAAAAATGTGCTTTCGCAATGATAAGTGGCATTTAAAAAAAATTTTACTCACTTCCTATTATGCTAAAGTTTATGAATGTTGCATGAAGCTTGAAAAGTACATATTAAGCTCAGTGGAGTAATGATAAAAAAATAATGGTAATAAGTCCTGTCAAATCTCGC
Source organism: Andricus coriarius (assembly GCA_932066315.1). NCBI lineage: Eukaryota > Metazoa > Arthropoda > Insecta > Hymenoptera > Cynipidae > Andricus > Andricus coriarius. The sequence goes on from CAKNWT010132273.1 coordinate 2,528, forward strand.
TCAGGTGATTGCAGTGAGTTTTATTTTTGCAAGTTCTGCGTTACCTAATTCTAAATAAAATATAAAATGTTCATAAACAAACAGAACTTTGGCATTAAAAATAAAAAAACATTACTCTATTTTAACATTATTCTGCACGAGGACGTGATGTCCAGATAAGACATCTATTAAAGCAGTATAATCATATATGAGTGATTCCACCGACTTTTTCGAATTCCAACCAAAATCCTGTTTGAGCATGTCAGCTATTTAGCTGGCGATTTTTTGCCGAATAGAAAGTGCCCAAAAAAGCCCCAAAAATAAAGTCACAATTAAAAACCGTTTGGTTGACCTGGATAGTTTTTTATTGAAAAATGACAAGTCTGGAAGATTTCATCTTGAATATCGCAATTTTGTTAAAAACAATTCATGGAGAAAATTTTTTATTCAATCGAAAGATTTCTTTTTGCTTTCAAGATATCTAACCTCGATATAGGCAATGTAAATGTTTCATATTTTTGTGAGCAACAGGTTTTGTAGTACAAGTATGCAAATATGTCAGATTTGTTAAAAATCATTTGTTTCTAACGCTGTACATTGCGAAACATTTTTGGCATGACTTAGGGCGGTTTCCTCCCCCAGGGGCTGTAACACCTTTTAGTTGGTGCGTGTTGGACAATGGGTCAAACAGACCTCGGCCTGTATGTGTGTGGATATGGATGAAAGGATCCCTATAGGCGGGCTCTCCTAGGTGAGATGAAAGGATCCTATAAACAGGCTCTCGTGGTATGTATGATTATAGTATGGTAGAAGGGTGAAAGAGCCTAGCTAACACGGGCCTTGTGGAGCCCTGGGTCGAGGTCCCTCCCGGACTGATATCCAGTTTAGGAATCGGGACGGGAATGACCTGCGGCCAGCACAGCAACTAAGAAACAGCCCTCCTTTGGTGTGATAGCCTACGAACGGATATTCATTGTGTCTCACTCGATTTGGCCACCCCCCTAAGCCATGGATGTAGAGTGATCTTGCCCGTGGCACTTTGGCATCTAGGGGTACGAAGGTGTATTAACGGCCTCTCGGGGACACCGGCCAACCTTTTATTTCCGTAGCTGCTCGTGGGATCAACATGCATCACACAAAAAATAAAAACTTGGAGAAAGTTAGGAGGAAGAGAAACACCCTTTCCTCCTAATCTGTCTCTCCGACAAACCAAGTTCAGGCTGTGGCCGTGCCCCCAGCTTCTCCGGGAGCTGAGGGATTGACGGTTCCTCTAAATGAGGCTATGGAGACGGGAGCTGCCAGTGAGTCCCCCAAAAAGAAGAAAAGCATCAACGTTTCCCTGAAAAGGTGACTGACGATTCAAGCGCAGCAGGCTAGTAGTAGAGCAGCTGTGGGGGCTGCAGCATCGGTAACTAAAACGCCGACAACCAGCACCGAGGCACAGCAGAGAGGGAGGGGCTCAGAGGACACCCCAATGGGAAGGGGAGGATTAGCCTATGAAAAAGCACAAGACAGCCCAGTAGCTGGCAAACAAGGAGTCGTCGGTGGCTGGACTGACAGCTGCCCAGAGGACCAGCCTCCTGACTTGGTGGTGGCGGATATGAGCTACCCGCACTAGCTGCTCACTGCGGAGCAGTTTGAACTCTTCAGAGAGGTCACCTGAAGGGCGCTCGAAAGAGTATACCCAGATCAATGACAAATTTCCAGACCTCCTTCTGTAGGGGAGGGGTCTTCGTATTTATCACAGCAGACCCAGCGGCTAAAGCTTGACTACATAACACAGTGGACCTCTAAGTAGGTAGGGTTGAGTTGCTTCAAAAGATGGTGAGGGCTACGGCGTGGTTCCCAGGTAAGCTGGAAGACCCGCTTGTGGTCCTTCGACGGCTGGATGGATGCAACCCCTCACTAAGGTCCTGCGAAACGTCAGGCACGATCGGCTCAGAAAGAAGACATAATGGGAGGTTCTAAGCAACTTCTAGTTGTGCAACTTCCTGAGTCCTAGACGAGGGCTCTTTCGGTCCTAACGGCCTAACCATTACCGATATTAGCTTGCATCAAAGTAGAGGTAAATCTTTGTTTGTTCAGATACCATAAAGGGATTAGGGGGGGGCTGATTTTTGTTACAGGGATCGCAAGGCGGTCAAATCAAGGGCCTGCATACCCACAAGAGTCCGAAAGGCTGGGCAAGGTGTGCCTGAACCAATTTTAAATGCAAGGTCATAGTACATTGCGAACAAAATGTGTAAACACATGCTGACGAAATTCGAAGCTGGGAGACTCTAATGGGCTAGGATATGTTATGTTACTTGCGAGTTTGTACATGGAAGTCCAGCTTTCGTTGGTAATTCTTGCAAAATGCTGTTGGAAAAAAAGGACTTGTTGCGTGGAATATGTAGCATTGGTTGCTTAAAATATGTAAGGTGATTGAGGGCTTTTCAATCCTTCGTTGATTCTTGTTTTTCTTCAGCATTAAACCCGAAATACGTAGATTGTATATCTGAGTTTCAGCGAAGTTACTGTGATTTGGAAATTTCAATTCCACCTAAAGTTTACGTGGTTTTTTTTCATGTCCCTGATTTTTGTCGTAAAGTTGAAAAAGGCCTTGGATTTTACAGTGAACAACCCATGACATCTGTCTATTCCGATTTTAAAACGAAGTGGGCTGCATATAAAGCTTCGAGCACACACCCTCATTACCCAAGTAACTTACTAAAAGCTGTACAAGAATACAATGGCCGACATGTGTAAAAATAAATTATTTTAGTTTCAGTATTGATATGGACTGATATTATATTTATTTACCATATTTCGTTAAACAAAGTGAAAAAAATGAAAAAATATCACATTTTTTTTGAAATTTTTTGATTTTTAACCCATAAAAAATACTTTTCTCAAAAACGGCTCGGGCGATCGGACTCAAGTTTTTTTTTGCACACTATTTCTAAGCCCCTTACTCGCACCCAACAAAAAAATTGGATTTGCTATGAACTTGCATTTAAAGTTGGTTCAGTCACACCGCGTGAAGAGACACACTGATGGAACGGCAAACTCGAAGAGCTTCCAGTCTAGCAGAGGTGGCTAGACTGGACAACTGCTCTCTCGAAATCCGGATCACCTAATCAAGGCACATTTTGCGGGCTTCATAAGGTCTGAAGAAAAGGGGGCAACACCTCTGAGGCAACCAAAGCCGCCTGTGGCTCAACTACTAAAAACAGTGGAAAGTCTTGTGGATAGATATATCCCCGACAAGGTCTTATCAAGTAGGCCACTTCACAAGGATCAACACGCCTATATGGCGAGACGGCCCTAATTGGATCAGTAAGCCTAATCGAAGTACAACTGAAGCAGAAAGGCCTCGCGATTGGAAAATTTATGGATATCGAAGGAGCCTTCAAATACACATCTGAAGAGGCCATCAGGGTGGCCATGATTGCACATGTTGTGCCAATTGCAGTCCTGGAATGGACCTGCCACATGTTGGCCAAAAGGAACCGAACAACGACTACCATGTTATAGGGTACGTGGACGATATACTGGTTATCGTGCGCGGCCAGCATCTGGATGCGCTCTTCGGAGTAATGCAGCAAGCACTGGGGATAGTGAACTCTTGTCACAAGAAGACAGGACTATCGGTCAATCCAAGTAATACGGACGCGGTTGTATTGACCAGCTGTTAAAAGTGGGGAACCACGAGTACTCTGTAATTGGGAGGAAAAAAACTGGAAATCAAAGAGCGAGCTAAATATCTAGGTTTTATCCTAGATAAGAAGCTGCTATGGAACGAGCACCTTAAAAACAAGTGCAAAAGGCTAGTAACGACTCTATGGCTCTGTAGGAAATGCATAGGGAAAAGCTGGGGCTTGAATCCCGAGACTGTTATGAGGCTCTACACAGCGATCCTGCGACTTAGGCTAACCTATGCGGTGCTGGTCTGGTGGAGCAGGGCCGAACTGTGCACTGTGAAGTCTCGACTGGAAAGAATCAGGGGACTGATCCACTTCATCTTACTGGCAAGGCCGTTACTGCGAAGGCGGCCTGGAGATTAAATATGATAAGCGGCGGAAGGATCTCGACATCAGTGCGTATCCTAACCGATACTGCGAGGTACAAGGAGAAAGCTGGAGCCGGTATATATCGTAGAACGAGTGGAATGGGCTTTACAATCACGATGGGGTCCTATGCCATAGTCCTACAATCTGAGATTATGGCCATGCTTCAGTGCGCCTACAAGACACAGGAGTATGACAACAAAAGAAACATCCGTATCTGCTGAGACAGCAGGACTGCTATAATGGCCCTGAATGGAACTATGACTACGTTGCTACTAGTATGAGAGTGCTTTGAGACACTGAATAATCTAGCGATGGAAAACCGAGTGATTCTACTTTGGATCCCTGTACATAGAATCATCAAATTCAATGAGATATCAGACAGGCTAGCAAAACAAGTAGCAATTAAAAACTTCACTGGACCTGAGGCGCTTGTAGGAATTTCCAGTAGGTTAGTCACTGAAGAAGTCAACAGTTGGGTGGCCGAGGGAAATCAGAAGGAGTGGAGAATAGCCACTGACTGCAGACAGGAAAAAAGACTTTTGTGTTTGAAGCTAAACTCTAACCGTGCGATGGAAATACTTAAACTCGGGAGGAACGAAGTCAAAGTCCTAACAGAAATTTTATAGGACATGGAAGCTTTGAATCGTCTGTGCGGAAAGGATGATGAGACATCTATTCATATCCACTCACGGGCAGTAACTATATCAGTGAGTCAGAAATATCGGCCAATAGCGTAGCTGCGGTCCTAACCGTATGGAGAGGGCTTTGGGGTCACGCTTAGGCTCACAAGGGGACGCAACTGAATCAATCAAGCGTCAGTGGCTCTTACGGTCTCAACACAGGAAATAATAATAGGCCGGTTTTTGAAACGTTCTAATAACTTCTTTTGACCGTTACGTCCAAAGGAAATATTCATTTAAGGCTTTTGAACTCAAGCTCTGACCTTAAAATTCAGTAGGCTCATTTTATTCAATAAATACTAGCATTAAGTAGCTTTCGAATACAAAGCGGTACTCATTTTTTAAATAGAAGTTTGTATACAGAGGGAAAAACTGTTTTCTTTAATAATGTTTGCGTGAAATGAAATTTTAGAATGTTCGGATTAGTTGAGTTTAATTACATTAAGTCCATTAGCCTCAAAAAACATTAAACAGTTTTTTTTCAAATATATTTGATCGCAGCCGGGCCCGAAAACATAATAGCCCAAGGTGGCTCGGAAACCTGAACCAGCCCTAAAGTTCAATATTAACATTTTTTAAATTTCGAGTTTTCGGGCCGGGTTGCGAACCCGAAACCCGACTTGGCTCGACCCGAATTTATTTGTACATAATTTTCCAAACGTCCCAATCCGAAAAAGTTGTTCTCACAAGTATTCAAGTGGATGGAAGTTCGGTTCAGAAGTTCTTTAATAAATATTATAATTCATTACTTGGACGTTTTCAAGTTTCATTGTTAAATAAAATATAGATTGAACAACTTCTCCAAAAATTCTGCCTCTAAAACTTTATTATATTATTATACTATATAAGCATTTATTATCTCTACAATTTAGTATAGACGATAAAGAAAATGTAAACTTGAACAGTTTTGAAGAATCTATCAGATAGGAAAAATTCTTATATCTAAGATAAACAGTCTCTCTCCTTCCACTCAATTGCCAACAGTATATAAATCCGATCATTTTTCAAGAAATTCTTACAATAATAGTATCCAGTTCTGAATCGTTGTCTCTACTTGTATCTAGAAACAATGAAGATCGCCATTCTACTGTTTGCCTCCATCGCTTTGCCTAATTTTACATGTGAGTGTACTTAATGTGATATAATATTAATATATTAATTAGAAATAATAAATATTCTCAAGATCTGGACAGTATACCGTTACCCTAGAATCGAAGGCTTCCATCTCAATTTTTGTTTTGAAAATAAGATAATGGCAACTTGTGATTGTTCAATATATTCCTTTTATATGTAATATTATTCTTAAGCTCAACTTTGACTTCTAAATATACAAAATGAAATTTACAAGAAAAAATTTGCATTTGAAAAAGTTTGCCTACAAAAATGTTGATTTAGCTCCACGTTTCCAGATTCAAATCTTGTAACATATGGGATGAAAAAGTGACGATTAACGCGATGTTCCATAGTTCAATTAGGTGTTGAAATGTATTACGGGAAACACTTTAAGCTTTTTCCATATTCTTAACTGCAATATAGCTTTTCAATTTATTGTTAGTATATCGTTAAAATTCGCCCAAACCCATATGAAGACCGATGTGCCCCGTCAGGTGGACGATAAGTAAGGGAGAGGAGCGGAAGAGGGTGGGAGATAGAGGAAGGGGAAAAAGGAGTGAAAGGGATCATTAGATCAGGCCTGCCCAGAGAGGGGAAATCGGATCAAAGGCCACATGTTTCAGTTATGCCTCCACTTCCCTCTGCTCAGCTCCAGAGGCTCGAGATGGTGGTCGCTCGCGTGAAGTTGAAAGAGTAGAGAGCAGTGGAGGCAGAAAAATCTCATCTGGCAATTAAACAGTTTCAACGAAATTTCCCTTCTCTAGGCAGACCTAAATTAGACATCGAGGAATGTGACAGTGAGTGAAATGGATGAAGAAAGGGTATGGAGAGAAAAACGTAAATAGTGGTAATATGGTAGGCGAAGAGGACAGGGGAAATTAGGCAGAAGAAGGAGTAAGGGGAGTTAAGAAAGCGAAGAAGGTATAAGAACAGGAGCACTGAGGCAGCAACTGGAGGGGATGCGTGGTAGGTGTCAGAGATTGAGAAATATTGCCGTAGGCTACAATTAGAACCTTTACTTGAGAGCAAGTGTTCCTCTTATCTTATCTTACCTATTATATTCTTAAAACAATACAAATATAACAATCTGGCATACTATTTTAGAATTTTAGATTTATCACGAGACAGCATAAATCGAAATAGGGTGGGTTATGCGATGAAGGGAATGTGAAGATGGGGAGTTGAACTTAAGGGAAGATGAAGTAGAAATAAAGGAATAGGGTTATGAGATGAGGGGCGAGAGGAAAATTTAGTGCAAAAAGAGAGGGGAATGGCATATAAGGATGGTGAAGGGGCTGCTAAGGGTTTAAGGCGGATGAGAAAGAGAAGGAGGTACGGAAGGGGCATAGACTGAAAAGCAAAACAAAGAGACCCCAGAGGATTGGGAAAAGAGGGTGGGGCGAGTCACATAATAAAGAAGAAGAGTAAAGGGAGTACAGAAGGGGATAAGCGGAATGTGGAAGAGAATGTGATATAAGAAGGGTGTAAGGGGAAATATCAGGTTCGAAGTGGGTGAGAGAAATGAAAGAGGAAAATGGTAGGGTACAAGTTCAGAAAGGGGTAGGGAAGTTTGAATTTATCACGGGTCAGCTTAAATTAAAATTTTGAGATGGCAGTAACTGTGCAGGTAACGGTATATGCACACAGAACAAAAACAGAGTTGATTGTGTAATTTTTGCATTTGCCTTCTGCTTCTCGCACTCGTCTACGTTTTACCTCCTGCTCATGCTGGAAGTTTTACACTTGTTAATAAACACCTATCTTGTGCACTTGTATAAGAAAAAGGTGTTTCTAGCAGAAATAAACTTAATAAATCTCTTTTTTTCAATATTAGATGCAATGTACGGGAAGCGTTTGGAAATTACTAGAGGTAATATTGCACGTCCCTTAGTTCATATTCCTACTTCCAGCCGCATTTATATCCGAAAGCCAGGTGACGAACTTCAAACTGGGATTATCCTGAAATCTGCACCTGCAAAAGACAGCGAGTTCGTTTCTTTTGTAACCCAAAATGGCCATCTTTTAGCTGCACAACTCGAGACTGTCCGTGGTCATCATGATTTTGAAGTTAAAACATACGACATGTATATAGAAAGAGAAGGTGACCTTGGTTTAATAGCACGACTCGAACCTCCCCATCCAGAAATTCTCAATAATCCAATGATGACGCACTTTCATTTGATATCACCAAAATATGACTATGATCTTGTGGGATTGCTCGAGCAAACAAGTACTCGTCCTTCCTGGGCTAGTGGCCGTCAATAATAGCTGGCATTGTTTATATCATTTATATAACAAACTTAAAAAGTGTTAGCAGCTAAAGATTATCTTAATCGAATCAGATAAATTCTTAGTAACCTCAGTATAGAAGTGACTTTAGTCACTAATTTCTACATATTAAAATATATCAAATGTTTGCAAAACAAATGTAATATTTAATTGTAAAATACTAAGGCCACTTCTATACTGGGATTATCAGGAATTTAAATTACTCGATTAAGATAATCTTTAGCTGGCGACACTTTTTAAATTTATTATATCAACTATATAAGCCAACTGTGCTCGATAAAGGTTTTTTGCAGTTTTCCTTTCTCTTGGCCAAAATTCCAAGCAAATGCGAGCGCTTCTAATAAAAATCCGGCTGCAAACGGTAGGGGGTACATAATAAGAATGGGGTTTCTATACGTTAATGTCTAGGAAAAGACGTACATATTATACGCTGTATATGCGAGAATTAAAAATTAAAAAATAGTTATAATTCGTTTTACGGTATATTTTGAACATTGTAATTCGAAATTGTTAAATAATTGATTCTTTTAAATAAAAGATGTCTATTTGCTGAAAAATTACGGCATTATGCATTATTTCATTAATTTTGTTTAAACCATTGCCTATATATATATATATATATATATATATTAGCTAAATTTTAAAAGTTAAAATTTTTGTCAATCTTTGTATTGGGCAAAATGTTTGGGCTTTGTAAGCATTTTTGACAGTACTTGAGAAAGAAGCTCAGCGAAGTATATATTTTTATTTCCACAAATGATACTGATAACCCTAATATTTAGTACAGATGGTAAACACATTGTGAGCATAAATAATTCTGAAGGTCATATGAGCCACAAATCGAACAGATATGAAAATGCTGAGATCTTAGATCAAAAATTGGTGTCCTTCCACTCAATTTTAAATTATCAAACAATTAGCAAGTCACCGTTGATAAAATTCTAATTCTAATAGTCTAACCACTTTTGCTCGCATGATTTCATCTAATGTTACGAGTAAAAGTAAAAAATATAATTTAATATAATATTAATAATAATGAGAAATATGACATATATTCTCAGAATCTGAACA
>CAKNWT010132363.1:1711-16481 GCA_932066315.1 Andricus coriarius
CAGAATTATTATATTATATAATTTTTATTTTACAATTTTCATATTGTTTAAATAAACGGCAGTGATATGACGGTCTCCGTATCCCAATGTATGGGGTACGCTGACTGAAATGTAACATCCAACAATTAATTAAATATTAAATAATGAAGAAATCAAAAAACGGTTCGGAGTAATAACATATGTTCCCTTGTATTGTAAGCTTCACCTTCAAAAATACACCCAGCAAAATCACATTACAATCATAATTTATAGGGCATTTAAGGCAAAGCGAGACACCATACCCCACTCTCCCCTAAAATCATCAGGAAAAGGGGAAAATATGGTTATCTGTAATTAAATTAATGCCTGTTATGAAGAAGTATGAAAAGAACGAGAAATTGCTAAACCAAATTAAGCATTTCTGAATTTCATTGGTGGGTTTACACCCTAATACTCGGCATCATTCTCTTCATATCAAATTTCAAAGGTTCTTGTTCCTTTACACTATCCAATATTTCACTGTCTTAAGGTTCTGTGGCAATTATTAAATTAGTGGCCACATCAACAAAGTCTTCAAAGTTAACACCTTTGAATCCTAATCTCCTTTGTAGATCAGTCCTTTCTTCAGAAATACCATCCGCAGAATGTGCATCCTCTTCTTGTGACATTTGTCCAAGCTTTGTTTAAATCGAAAGTGACATCCAACAAATTCAAATCAAGTACCCCCTTTTTCTCTTCCGAAGCCTTGAGCAATCTTCTTATGATTCTGTTCCGGTAATTAAATTTAAGGTTCTTGATAATTCCTTAATCCATTGGTTGCAATTTCGCAGTGAAACTCGGTGGTAAATAAAATATCTTTCACGGCTTTTAGTGTTTACATCAAAAATTTCAGATGAACCTGCAATTATCCACAAATAGAACTTTCAGATTGACTCTTTGCAATTTGCTATTAATTTTATGAGGCCAGTATTCATATATTAAACTGGTCATCCAAGATTTTTTATTGTTCTTGTAAAGTACTGGTAAATACTTGAGTCCCTTAAAACATCGTCAAGTGGTAACATGCAATCGTCTAGGTTATAAATATGAATTTTCCGAAGTATGTTAATTACTACTCACTGCCGTACTTCAAATTCCAACATGGGAAACGTCGCGAGTTTCAGCCGGGACCGAAAAAAAAGTTCGAATTATCGAAAATTCGTATTATCGATGTTTCACTGTAGTTTCATTTTATGCGATTAATATTCTTTAATGATATTTTTTTCTTTTCCTCAAAGGCGAAAATTCTGAAGCAACCCTCTGGTGTAAGAAATGGAATAAAAAATTTAGTTTTCAAAAATGTACCAATTGGTAACAAAATAGTAAAATAGCATATTATAATTTTAATTTATAATTTAAAAAAGGCTGCGTCTAGTCGTCCCGAAAAATTCGGGTAGTTGAAAAAGGGGATGGACTAGTCGTCGAAAAAGTTCGGGACGACGAGACACTTCGTTAAAAATAAACATCTTTTAGGAATTCAAACTACTCTCATAGATTGCAAAAAAAATGAATATCATTGAATGGAATTTCTCCACAATACCCTTTAATTCAATTTTTTTGAGCCATATCACTTCATCGAAAATTAAAAAATGAACCTAGAAATATTTTTACATGTGTTAACTTGAAAGTTCATTTCATTTGTACCAATAAAACTTTTAAATTTGTACCAATAAAACTTTTAAATCCACAGGATTTTATGTTAGGAAGAAACAAATTCAACTTACACAATATTGTTTATAATTTTGTTTATATATTTTTCAATACGTTTATAGCGTTTGGTATACTTTTTGTAGTTACAAAATCTAAAATATTTAAAACTGGAGTTCTTTATGTGATACTTGTAATATGTATTCATAAATAAATAAATTTATTAATAGCTACTTGAGTGTCTGATGGTGATTTTTTTTGCAATTTCGTCAAAAGTTATATGGGAAGTTTTTCTACATTTCATACCAATTTTTGAGTTTTCTAGTCGATCCAAGGCCTGCGTTTATAAAAAATAATATTGATAAAATTAGGATCAAATTTTGTTGAAATTAAGGAAAAGTGGACTAATGACTGTTACATCCTTTCATTGCGGAAGTCTTTTATAATGCATGATGTTAATCTCATAAGTATCTTTACGCTCGTCGTCACGATAAATTATTAGGGTGAATGAATTTGTTTTCAATTGCTTTTCATTCTGTACGTATGTCAACATAATTGTGCGATTGGACTTTGAGATAATGCAATCAAAATTTTATCTAGACATGTGGTCTGACTGGAAGGTCATACACGTACAACTTAGCAAAAATGCTAAATTACCATGCTGCACAAGGCCTTTTGGAAAAAGTCGGCTTAGAACCTGGAGATAAAGTGGGACTGCTTCTTCCAAACATACCAGAGTACTTACTAGCTGTACACGCTAGTTTAAAAGCAGGATTGATCGTCACTTTTGCTAACCCACTCTACACTGCAGAGGAAGTGGCACGACAATTCAAAAATGCTGGTGTTCGATGTATTATTACAATACCCCAACTCATTGAAACTGCTCTTACCGTTTCTAAAGAGCTAAATAATTATACCTACACTTTAAATATTGGCGGGAAAGACGAAGTTGATAAAAAGTAAGTATCAGAACAAGAGCCAGAGTGATGTTTCATTACGTCGCGAAGATAACTCGAGATATAAGCTTCTTTTTTTCTCTTGCGCCGAGAATTTAAGGCAGTTAATCTTATCAATGATTTCAACACTGCCACTTCGTTGCCCGATAAATACTTCTGAATCATGTTTGCATTTTTCTGTCTACCTTTGCTAGACGTCAAGAATGCTTGCGTAATTTCTGTCTGCCGATTATGAGATTGTATGTTGATTTACGTGTTGAGAGATCTTATTTCTTATATTAACTTGTATAAGATATCATCGTACAAGCTCAAAAAAAGCATTTTCCCGACATTACTAATCTAAAGTCCTCACAAGCTTCTTCAAAATTCTCAATTAAAAAAAATGTTTAATCAAATAATTAGAATATACTACACTTTGAATACAACTCGAGGATAGAAACAAGCACTATCTGATTTACTATTATAGACTAGAATATTATGCGCATTACGCGCGCACTAATTACCCTTTCGTTAATGCAAAAATACTCCTTTCATTTTCCACGACAGTGACAGGATACATTTTTCTATATATTTTACAGAAAATCTTATATGATTTGAGAACTTTATATATGATTTACTGAAGTTTCGGTATGAAGACGAATTTTTTCGGTACGAATAGCAGGACCTGGAAAGGGGGATATTTATACTGAAATTTCGGTACACACGATTTCGGTCTCACAATTTTTTTTTATGTAACATAAAATTCTTTAAAATTAGTAAACTATTTTTCTCCTTAAAAAATCTGACTATATATAAGGTAGATGCACTGGTAATCGTCACTGCATTAGTTATCGTCATATGGCCCAATATTCTTTGTATAACAAGACTCGCTCTTGCAGCGTGTGATAAAAAATGTGATTTTAGGTCAGTTTAAATATCCTTTGATCAAATTAGTATACTTTTCTCGTGTTAATAGTTGGTTACGTGCCTGATGATAACCAACACATTTCAATAATTTGAATTTTAATCTTGAATAAAAATTGACTCCAAACAAATATCACGTGCAGTGATCAAAATTGTGTTTTTCTATATCTGCTTTAAACGTTTAAGCCCTTTATGAAAATAAAAATTGTATTTTAAATAAAATTATAAGCATTTTTAATTTCCAATTTGGCTTAAGGTGACGATGACTAGTGCATTTACCTCAAAAAACATTTTTAAACAAATTTGAAGATATTCCTAGATTCAAATTTTTTATAAGATTTCATTTACCGCGGTTTAAAAGTGGGAGTTTGTTAAAAAATGTTGTCTTTTGCATTTTTATGATTTTAAAACCATTTTTCCCGCGAGGATGATAAATATGACATTTATAAATTTTATGTCTTAAGTTATCCTAATTTTTCCCTGTAAGTAGTAACGTACTTTCTGGTCAGACTTTCAAACCCCTCCCTTTATGAAATCCTGGCTACGCCACTGCACAACTTCCAAGGCACATGCCCGACTGAAAAATTCTTAAATTTTCTTAGTTTGGTTTTCACACAATATTGGAGAATTTTAAAGCTTAAAAAAATCGGCTACGATAACTTTTTAGATTTGGGGCCGAATTTGGCTGTCGAACAAGTGCGAGCCCACGGGCTCTGTCCGAAAGCCCGTGAACTCGACTCAGCCCGAAATCTAAACAGTTATGGTAACCGTGGGCTCATCCCGCTGGGCTCAATCTTTTAAATTTATGCACATTCCTAGTTGTTGGTGAATAAATGCTTTTTTTATGAAAATTGTACGAAATTCAAATATGCTTACAGCACAACTATTAAATTAACAGACTTATTAGATGTATTGATAAGCTTTATTGTTGAAAGACATTTTTAAGTGCTGTTCTCTATCGTGCCTTTATAATGTACAAAACTATATAAAATTACATTAAAAATAACTACTTTGAAGCAACTTTTACCATCAAAGTGAATGCAAATTCTGCAACTGAACATTTTTTAAACAAAAATCTAGTTTTTAAAAAAGGACTCAGGCGATTATTTTAAATTTAATCAGAAAACTTTTGTGGGACAAAAGGGATCCATGATCAACTAGAACGTACTGAATAATGTTATATAGGTTCTATTAGACTTATTTGTCAGATAAATTTATTAAATCGTTTTATTTTTATATCGGAATTTTGGTTTCAAAGTTCAAGCGTTATGAAAAATCACATTTATGTACATGATGCAACTGAGAAAAATTCAAGATCATGTAAAATTTTATTTAATCAAGCGAGGCGCTAAATCAGTATTTTTATTATTAATATTGGAATAATTATTTTTGAAAACCAAAACTTACTATAAACTATTCATTTTTGCTTACTATAATCAAAATTTGAGCTATTTCTTACACCTTGATCTTGTAATATGAACAATTTCACTTTAAATCTCAACACTTTAGAGTTTCTCTTTATTTTTCGAGATGAATACCTCCTAGGAAGAAAAACGGACAATCGGGGATTTACTGGGTATTTAAATCATTTCCTGATCTAATCATACTATAAATTTTGCGATAATAAAAATAAACCCTGGGTCCAATGTGAAATTTACAGGGTGAGATAAAGAACAGATTTAAATACCTTTTAAGTCTAACATTTTCCCGTTTATCTCCCGTTTATTACAGAGTTGCAAATAGTGATATTTTTTGTAAAGAAAATTACATTAACCAAATACTTCCAAATTTAAATTTGGCGCTTTCGAATAACGAAAACCAACTTCAAATCTATAAATGGTCGATATTCAAGTGAAATTGTTCATTGTACATGCGTAAAAAGTATAAATAGAAGTCAAATGTTGAATAGAACAAGCAAACACTAACATTGGGTGGTGACTTTTGGTTCTCAGAAATAATTATTTTAACCTAAAGAATGCAATGGAAATATTGAAAACGGTACATTTTTATCTGTTGTAAAAATACAATATTTTATTGTTTGTTGACGATAAAGTTACATATTTGCTCATGTCAAATACAATTTTTAATAGTTCTGAATACGTCTGGCTGGGTTAAATAAAATTTTACATCAATAAATCTTGAATTTATGTCATCTTTATCATATGCATATAAATGTGACATTCTACTTAACCCTTCAACTGAAACTGATTTCTTCATCATAATATGCGATTTCTTCATCATACAACATTCTTTTCTTCGAGTTTTTCAAATTACCCAAGTAGCGTATTGATGTTATTTTGTCGACTAGGGTAATTAATTTATTTCTTATGTTGAATTTTGCCGATTAATGGTCAAATAATTGTATGGTGAAACGAGGAAAAATCTGTCTCAGCCCGGATTTGAACCAGGAACGCCACTATTCATGAGTGGAGCGTTAAACCAATTATGCCACCGGGACCACAGCAGATCGTTTCTGCTTTCTCCTATTTCCACAGGATGACGTGGGTCTGCATCTTTGTAAGTCGTGAAATTTTAGGGATTAATTCCAATCTGAATGAATTCACCGAATCTGAATATAATTTACAAAATAACATCAAGACTCTAAATTATATTCAGATTCGGTGAATTCATTCAGATTGGAATTAATCACTAAAATTTCACAGCTTACAATTATGCAAACCCGCGTCATCCTGTGGAAATAGAAGAAAACAGAAACTATCTGTTGTGCTCCCGCGGTGACATAATTGGTTAAACGCTTCACTCGTGAATAGTGGCGTTTCTGGTTCGAATCCGAGCCGAGGCAGATTTTTTTCTCGTTTCTTCACTCATGAAAATATTATTGCTTTTTTTTTTAATGTCGGGAAGAAAATATAAAAACATTCTTTTCTAGGATTTTGTACTTCTGCGAGTTTTAATTCTGTATCGTAAATTTGCGCATATTTCATAAATAGTGCCCATAAACAAATTAAAATATAAAATTTTTGCAAAAACTGATGAACTAAAAAACCTCAAGGCAGCTTGTTTTTAAATTTTAATGATAAAAATCGTTAGTCGATAGAATTTATTACGAAATAGTAAAAAATCTGTTTGGAAATTATCTACAAATCGGCTGTGCACGGTGAAAAAGCAGTAAGCGCCAATCATTATATTTTTCATAATAAAGGTAAACGCGTTTATGATTTGCTGTACAAAACTATTGCATATTTAAAAATTAACTTTTGACATATTATTAGCATGTTTATTAAAGTTCTCTTTTATGCTAGTATGAATCAAAAAGTAGTCAAATTTACATTTAAAAATACTTTTTAAAGCGCTTTTTTAAATTTCTAACGTGTATTAGAATCACGGTAGAAATTTAAAAATAGGCATATCTTTGTTTTGCAGCATCTATGCTAAGCAGGTTTTACGTAAAGAATGAGCTTCCAAAAGTAAGCGCCATAAAACACAATTTATTCAACTGGGCGTTTAATCACAGTATGCATATAATATTCGTAGCATCACAATATATAATATAAAAAATTGATCTTAATTATGTTTTTTTTCCTTCTTCTAGAATTTTAGGTTTGGAACAATTGCTCAGTGGAAAATATAGTGTAAAACTACCTCAAGTAAACCCGAATGATGTGGCGGTTTTGCCCTACAGTTCGGGCACTACAGGTCTTCCAAAGGGAGTGATGCTCACACATAAGAATTTAATTGCAAACCTTTTGCAGTGCAATCACCCCGAGATAGTAGATAACATTCCTACGACAGAAACTACTCAAGAAATCGTTCTGTCGGTGCTGCCATTCTTTCATATCTACGGCTTCAATGGAATTTTGAATTTTATTATTTACATCGGAGGGCACATCGTGACCCTACCTAGATTTACTGTCGAGGATTATATCAAATGTTTAGAGACTTATAAGCCCGATTCTATATTCGTTGTACCTTCGCTACTGTTATTTTTAATAACGCATCCAGAAGTCACTCCGGCGCATTTATCGTCCATAACAAAAGTTATTTGTGGCGCTGCGCCAGCAACTAAGAGTCTGATTGAAAAGTTCAAAGCAAAGATCGGTCGAGACAACTGTCGTATTACGCAAGGTAGTTAATTTATTTTTCGATATAATATTTGCAAAAAATATGATCCGTGATTTTTTTAGTCGGTGAAATGGCTGTATATCCGTTAGCACGCCTTTGGCCAAATTAGATCTACCCGCTTCATTTTTTTGTATGAAACTGTGACACGTTGCTTTGCAAAACCGTGAAATTTTAGGTTTTTTTAACCAAAATTGTTCAAAATTCACTCTTTGGCTCAAAATTAGCATACGGGATAGGACATTTTCCAAAAAGGCACAGAAATCTTAACCGTGCCCGTTCCTACGAAATCCTTAAGTGAGGACACAGTTTTGAATTTTCAACTAATTTTTGTTGCAATTATTTGAATGACCTAACTTGTATTTATTAATAATGATAATGCACAACCTGAAATCGGCCTTTCTTGGTGCCGAAAAGGGGGCTCGAAAACCAATCAAGGTAGATGGATTTTTTCATCAGTTTTCTCGCTTACTTTGCGCATGAATATCCAGCTCATTTTCAGTTTTACATATAAACAATTAAAATTATTAATTTTTTGCACCAATGAATAGAGCAGGTCCGAATTACACAAGAACGTTAGCTTTTTTTCAAAAAAATTATATATTGAGTGATTCAGATCAGTAAAGATGCAAACACGTTTCCTTCAATATCTCCGTTCGACTCTAAATGTAGATTAGAGCCTTTCTTCAAAAGTACGGCAGAATTTTACTTTTAAATCTTTAAAGTTGTAAAATTTCACATTAAAAATCTAATTGATATACAGTTTTCAGTTTAAACCTTTTAAAATTTCATGATTTCAAATAAGTCTGCCGTGAGTATTTTAAAATAGATCAATTTTTGTAATTAAAAAATGTGAAACGTTTGAAGCCTTAAAGTTCAATAGCTAGAGGAAAAGTTTCAGATTCTTAATTTTTCTCAACTGTTCCAAAGGCTGTTTTTTTATTGTATTATAATCAACTCTTTTTTCTTTAATAAATTTCAAAAAAATTGCAATTATTATTTTATGTTAAATTTAAAATACTTACTTTTGTTATTTTTCATCTTATCTTATGATAAAGTCTCGTATCATTCCAGGTTACGGTATGACCGAAACTAGCCCAGTTACGATATATACACCAAAATCAATGCCAGCTTCGAAAACTGGAAGTTGTGGAAAACTTCTTCCTTCTACTGAAGCTCGTTTAATAGATATCTCAAACGGAAAAGACATATTAACTACAGAAGCACCAGGAGAATTGCTTGTTAGGGGACCACAATTAATGAAAGGATACTTAAATGATCCCGTTGCAACAAAAGAAATAATCGATGAAGATGGTTGGTTGCATACGGGCGATGTCGTTTATTACGACAAAGACGAGTACTTTTTCGTTGTTGATCGCACGAAGGAACTTATCAAAGTAAAGGGAAATCAGGTATGTAAAATATAAAAACAAACTCTAGAAGAAAATTCATGACTGCTGTTTCGTGAATTATTTTACTGCTATATAAATCTCATGAGTTATATTATACCATTTTTTAATTTTAACAGCATTGTTAATTTTACTCATTTTTAATTTACATGCTCAAGGCATTATTCGTTATCAGCTTCTTAAATTATAAACTCCTAGATGTACTTGATGACATTGATACAGGTATCAGTCGCATGCTGCAAACAAGGTAAGAGTAGTTTTGTTGTGCTTACTATCTGGAACAGGTTCAAGATTTAAATTCACCGACTTCGGTTACACTTTCTGAAGGATCTGTATCTTTTTCTGATTTTCGTAGCACTGTTTTATCAATTGAAGATTTTTTATTCACGTCAAGAATGACGTATCATATTAATACATTCTTTAACCTTCATGAACAATACGAGTACATATTTGATATCATACTTTTTATCGTACTGCACTTTCACAGATAATTCATGATGGCCTGCAACTCCACATGAACATTAAACGATAATTCTAAGAGCTTATTGAATTTATCTTTCGAGATTGGCTCTGTTTTTTATCGAGATTACGAGTCAGTACCTCCATACTTTACTTTATTTCTAGACATTTTTATTAAATTTAAAATTCAGGTTCTTGGAAATCTAATTTTAGGAATCAGTGTTTTAATAGAATAATCTAAATAATCGGAAGTGAAAAATTTGAACATTCATTAATAAGTAAAAAGTAATCCTTCTAAATATAAGAGTGAAACTGATCAAAATCAATATCTATAGTTTTACGTCCGAAGTATCATACTTGATCAATTTTGTTAAACACAAAAAGATAAATTTTTTGTATGGTTTTTTCAAATCCTTCAGGCGATGTTTTATTAAAGCAGGAGGGTCAGTAAGGGCTGCTCTTGGGCCCTGAATACAAAATAAAAACCTCGATGAAAACTCAACAAGGTTTCAACTAGTTTGTCCGCAATTAGTTAACTCAAAAGAAATGGTTTGACGTGCAATCCATTCAAATTAAGCGATCGAGACCCACTTCCTTTCAGTCTCTACGTTTCGCTAGCCTTACATCCTTGTGAGATACACTGAACATTTTTAAGAATTGTACTTTCGTCAATATTTTTAATATATAAATGTTTTAAGTTATAATCATGGTCCTGATTGTATTACTATGCAAAGAAATTTAATAGTGTAGGCTCACCCTTGTGAATTAAAAAAAAAGGGTAAAACTATAATTGAGCCAGAGCATGATGATTCGCTCTCAAGTTAAACATTTAAAAAATACTTCGAAAGAGATTGATATTAAAAATGAAAAAATAATCAAATAAAATCTAATAGTATATATATTTTTTAATGAGAAAAGAATGAGGATTGCAGTAATGACCTCACACCACTTGTTAGTTATCTTTGTGTATTTTACTATAAAATAATATACACAGTGATCTTAAATTATTTATATAATTACTGGTTTACAATCTCCTTTAAATTAACTGTTTTATTTCTAATCTTTATGAACATTCGTCACTTGGTAGACCTGCGTCTCAATTTTTTAATTAAATACATTCTCGTACGTAAATTAGTTTAAGTAACTTAACTTATTCGAATCTAATGTATTTTCTTGTATTAAGGAATTCGAAAAGTTATTGTTCCCTCGAAATGATATATTTAAAATTGAAGTATCAAAGGACCAATAATTGTTTCGAATCATCACAATTTACAAAAACTCACTCGCACTACCGCGCTACTGTGCCAATGAAAGTAGTTTCAACTGAGCAGTATAAAAAAAGGCACAGAAATAGAAGGTATTCTACTTTCCGACATTTCAAGTTCTTGTAATATTTAATTATGAACAAGATCAGTTTATCAAATTTTCATGATTTTTGTTTGTTTTGATCCTGTTGATCACGTATTTTTATATATAATATTCATCTAGATGTTGATAATTAAATGTACATACACACGAAATGAGTATATTATAATATACCGTAGGGTCAAATTCATATCAGTCATAAGGAAGCGTAAGTGCGAGTGAGAAACAAGTAGATGGCGCACAAGAGTGTCTGTGTCGCAGTCACGAATATGACTACTATGAATTTGGCATTACTATATATAATTTCTCAGAGCCAAAGAGCAATAGAGATTAAGTAGATAACATTTTGCATGTCTAATGGATGGAAACTTGAGATAAGTGACACAGATCTCGTGAGAATTATAGAAGTAGAAAATATAATTGAAATAAAATAAATGAACTTTGCTCTTAATTGTCATCCTATACAAAAAAAAATGATATCAGCTTTGCAGCAATATACTACGGTACATTAGTACCTAACTGGCATCTAAATTCTATTGTCACGAGTTTCTACTCGCAATCTACAATTTTACAAACATAATTTTCCTAATAATCACATGCTGTGAAGAAATTCGCAAGTTAACTCATTTTTATTCATTACGAAAGGAATATTTTTAGCTGTATAGTATGATTTCACCAATTAGAATGTGTGTAAAATGAGTATACAAAAAGAGTGAAGTGCACTTGTGTTAAAGCACGCCTTTACGAAAATCAATATTTCTTCACCATCTTCCAAAAAACGAATAATAATAATCAATTAGACTGCTTTTATTAATGCGCTTTCACATAGAAAAATTGGAATCGATAGTATTTAAAAAATGAAATCTCGAAAAGTAAATAAACGCCCAAGCTAGCACGGTAATGGAAAACGTAAAATAAGGGATGGACAATATTATTTACCTAGTCAATCTTATATTTCGGAACAGGCAGTGTTTTCTTCTCTCGGTTTCGTACCACTGGAAGTTTTTTTACATCAGTTTCTCCATAAAATGAAAGTAATAATTCTCAGTTATGATTGTGGATCATGAAAATCCAGCCACGAGCGGATGGTTAGCTTGATACATTACAAAATTTGATCCCTATATTACTTTTTGAGGAAACTTCCATACGTCGCAAGTGATAGATCACCATTTCTAGCAGTCATTTGCGCGTGTTTTTCTGAAACCTAACAAATTTTCTTCATTCCCATAACCAAAAGTAAGAAATTATTAACTGCTTGCGACTTCAGGCACCTCTTCTTCCATTGGCTCGTCTCCTTGGAAAATAGTCGCCGATTCTTCGCCGTCCACTTCCATGGATTCGGTAGGTCTCGTCTCCTTTTCTGGAACAGCTACTTCAGGAACTAATTCTGGAACTGGTATCTTTTCTGGAATCACGGTGTTGGTTTCTAACGGTTCATCCGTCCTCGAGGGGAGCTCGTCTTCAGATATCGCCACCACGCTACTTTCTACAGGCTCCGTAATTGACGGCTCATTCTTTGGCAAGTTCTCAGTTTCGATGGCCGATGTTTTCGAATCGACTTCTTCAATCGACGATTCTTTATCCCAATCTTTAACGACGGGTTCGACTTCTTTGGGTTCTTCTATAATTGGAATAGGATCAGGAATCATGGACTTGGCTTCGGTGGAATCATCTTCTGTCGTTTCTTCTATCGTTAAGTTACTGTTTTCAGAATCCTGCGAGCAGTCCTCTCGATCGATTTTTTCAGGAGGCGATTCTTCAATCATAGGTTTCGGAGTTTCAGTAGCACTTTCAATTTCTGGTTCTAATTTAGCGTCAGTCTCCTCGATCGTGTCAACGACAGGTTCATTGGATTCTTCACTGGGTTCTTCTACAACCTGTTCTTTCACCGTCTCAACCTCTTCCATAGTATCTTCTTTTGTTGAAACTACCTCTGAAACTGAGCTAGATGCACAGGTGGAAACTACGGGTTCGACATCAACCTTCTCTTCTGTGATATTCTCGTCTGAAGATGACGGTTGTGGTTCTGAGGTACTGCTTTCAAAAGGTTGATCTAGATCTGTACTCGTCGAGTTTTCAGCTTCCAGATTCTTTTCTTCTCTTGAGGAATCGCTTTCTTCGATTTCAGAAATTGGCACAGGTTTCTGATCGCTTACTCCTTCCGAAGTTATAACTGAAGTTTCTAGTCTGCTGTTTGCCTGCAAGAAGTTCTCCATTATTGGAAGAACTGATTCTCGCTCGTCCAGGGCAGGTTTCAATGTCGCACATGCTTCCAAAGATTCTGCACTACTTTCAACAGATGTAACCTCGCTGACTGCTTCCGATTCTTCGTCAGACTTTTCCGCAACTTTGGTGTCCTTTTCGTATGGTTCCGGAGATCTGGAGTCGTGACTGATGAAGTCTTTCGCCTAGAAATAATAATTTTGATAAGTTCATTTGTCCTACTTAAAAAGATTGTCTTCTACATTTACTTAATTTCAGTTTTTTTGTTTAAGCTATTCATATAAATAGAAGGACACTGTAAGAAAGGACATCCTTGTCTCCTTCAGTAATTATACTGGTTTTTTTTAAATCGTTATTGGCTAAGTTTTTCTTTACGGAGGGAAATTACTTTTGATTTCTTAGTTTCAATAATTATTTCAAGACCTAAAAAATTAAGAATTCGAAACATTAAAAAATGTTCTCTAAAAATAGATTAGATTTTTAGTCTCGAAGCCACCAAACATGATTGTGAATTCACTGAGGAAACTGAATAAATGATTCTTAATTAAATTTTAAGAAAACGAAAAAGTTCTAGGCAAGCGGAAATGATTTCTTGGATTTTTGCCTACAACTGTTAAAGGGAGACTTTTTTGCAGACCTTATTTGCATATTTAAATAGTACTTATATTATTTATTCAGATATGTTTTATAGATGAAAAAACAAACACACAACTAATAACTGCTCAAATTCCGAAGGCTGTTTTTGGCGCCAAATTAAGAAAGCATATCAAAAATGATATAACTCCCTGTTACCATTCTTTGCCACACGTAAAAAGTATTTTGTTAGTAAGTTCTTAAAATAAAATTGTATATATTGCCATCATCTTTATTGGACTACCCATTTACATATATGACAGGTGAGTAACAGTTAATATTATTTAAATCTCCATTGAAGTGGTACGCAATTTCTTTGAAAAAGTATCCAAGCTAATAATTAAAAAAAAATATGAATATTTAAAATCGTGAAAATTTTTCAAAAATTTTTTCAAGAGAATTAGAATATAATTTAGTATGACCTCGAATATTTGAATTTATTGTGGTTATTATTGTTTTTTTTTAACTGTTATGTAGATTATAAATGTATGGGTCACAGTTCGGTGGAAGAAGCTGTGAGCTAAAGTTGGATACAAATGGGATTTTTTTCTTGATTACACTTGTTCCGCATCTCAATTTAAAAAATCGATTTTTGAGCATAACTGATGTTTATTGAAAAAATTTACCAAAGATATCATTATAAACGTATTTATAATTTCTTTTTTATTATAATTTAAGTTTTGCAACTCTTAAATTATTTAATAAAGTTTTAAATTATACGTCCCATTTATAAGCAACTTAATAAGCAAATAATATCCTTAATTCTAACTGTTTGAAAACTTAAATTGTAATAACAAATAAATTAAGAATGAGTTGTGTACAAATTTTATAATGATAGGTATCTTTGGTCATTTTTTTCGCTGAAAATACACTAATCCTAAACATCGTTTCTTCTTTATTTTTTCTACATGGGCCACATCGATTTTTTTAAATTTGTTCTTAAATTGTTCGTAGAATTCCAAAAAACTATAATGAAGAAAAAAATCAGATTAGGGAAAAAATTTAGATTACAGCTTGTTTTGCCGTACTATGCTGGAGTTCTACAAAAGAAAAGATTACAAAAGTAAATTAATACAC
>CAKNWT010132371.1:811-10889 GCA_932066315.1 Andricus coriarius
TCTAGATACTGGAATGAAGCTTATCCAGCTTCTCTTTCCCTCTTCTTACAGGGGCTCGAGCGTTAATTAAGTAATTACTTTAGTTGGAGGTATCTACAAGGGTGAGTTTGTTACGGGGATGGGTGTATTGGTTTCATTATTAACAATGTTAACCGGAAGGGGGTACGCTAAAGGTAATCAACGTGCATGCATCCACCTTATTCCTCCTTCAAAGATCCCGTCTTCTCTTTCAATATGAAAGTTTATTAAATCTAAAATTTAATCCTCTTTCCTTAGCTTTAATATTTGTCACTTTAATCATTAATAATAATAGTCTTCCAATTCATTCATTCACTTTTTCTACATTGAAGCTAATATGTTTCCGCTAACTTATCGCGTGCATCTGTCTCTTAATTCTTTTTTCTTCGACCTATTTTGACAGTTTATTAGTATACGTCAGTTTAAAATCCTATAAAATTCTGTTTTTACTTGCAGCTGTTTCAATTAAATAGACATTCTTTCAAATGAATTGGAATATCAAATTCTCGTCATTTAAAATTAGATACAGTCTTGAAGTTCCTTCAAAAAAGGAATTAATTGGAGGGTTTTTAATTTTTTGATTTAACAATTAATTTTTTATTTTTCAAAATTGTAGAACTTTGTATTTTGAATCCCTAAAATTGACGAGTTTTTAATTTTTTAAATTTACGACTAAAATTTATCCAAGTTTTAAATTTATCCATGGAAAATTCTATAATTTTGATGATTTACATTTTAAACTTTCTCAATTTGAATGATTTTGAAAACAAAAAGTAAAGCTGGGTTTTCAAAATCATTCAAATTGAGAAAGTTTTATTTATACTTCTTCAAACAATTGAACAGTTTTTAATTGTAGATCTTCAAAATTGCAGAACTTCAAATTGTAAATATTTAAAATTGAAGAGGTTTTAATTTTGGAAATTTCCAATTAAAAATTATAAAAGTTTTTAATTTTATATTAAAAAATTGTATAATTTTGATGATTTACATTCTAGATTTATTCAATTTGAAAGATTTAAAATTGAAAACTTGACTTTTGATCCTTAAAATGATAAAAAGTTCAGAATTTTCATTTTAACATCTTTAAAAACTTAAAGAATTCTCAATTGTAACTATTCAAAATTGTAAAACTTTGAATTTTCAATTTTTTAAATTAAAGAGTTTAAAATGTTTAAAATTTACAACCAAAAATGATTATCCAACTTTTAGGCTTATCCATCGAAAGTTCTGTTAATTGAAGATTTAATTGGAAATTTCTTCACTTTGTAAGATTTAGGATTGAAAACGTGTCTTTTAATCTTCAAATTCATAGAAATTATGTTATTTTCTATATTAAATCGAACTAAATAGTACAATAAACTTTTATTTCAATCGTTCATAGAGATAAATAAATTGAATAAACGTTTTCATTAAAATTGACAAACCTAACCTATAAAGGGTAGTTTTTGTGAACGAAGTGGAATAAATTTTATTTATGCTCAAAAATGTTTGTCATAGGGAATGAATTTTTATTTAGCAGAATGAAAAAGAAGAAAAAATCATGAAAGATGAAGTCAAAACTAAAGAAACTTGGTCAAAGTGAAGTGTAAATGAAGTATTAGGCTATAAGTACCCTTTTCGTTCTTTTTTTTCTTTTATTGTACTTACAAATAACTTTATGTGTTTTATTAAATACTGTTAATCTTTGGTACTTGGTTAAAAATTAATATTTTTCTTTGAAAATTCATGGGTTTGTTTTAAATTTGTTTTCTCTGTTGACTGAAAAGTATTTTTTAATTGAAAATTCAACTATTCTAGAATATTTGTCTTGTTTGGTTGAATTCGACTGTTTTTTATTTACAATTCAAATCTTTTTTGGTTGAAATTTAAATTATATTACATTGTTTGTTGAAAATTCATCTTTTTAGCTTAAAAATTCAACTCCTTGCTTAAAAGTTAAACTGTTTTGTTAAAATTTAATTTTTTTCGTTGAAGATTCATAATTTAACTATTCCAGTTGAAAATTTAACTATTTTGTTGAAAGTTCGTTTTTTTATTGTTGTTAGAAATTAGTTTTTTAAAACAGAAAATTTAACTATTCTATTTTTGGTTAAAAATTTATCATTTTCAGTTGCGAATTGAACAACTAGGTTGCAAATTAATATATTGTGTTGGAAATTCGTACCTTTTTGTAGAAAATTAATCTTTATGGTGGAATATTCATCTTTTTGGTTCAAAATTCAACCATTCCACTTTATGATTCATCATTTTAGTTGAAAAATTATCTGTTTGATTTAAAATTTAATTATTTCAGTTGAAGATTCATCATTTTATTTTAAAATTTATTACTTTGGTTGAAAATTGAACTATTTTGTAAAAAATCCCTTGTTTTTTTTTTAATTAATTTGTTTTTCCGATATGAAACACCCATGTTTCTCCGTTCGATGAATACGGACTGTGTTAAAAAACGTGTGCGTATTATAAAACAACTAATTAATCAATAAAATTGTATCCAAATAAAGAAAAAGTGCAGTAGTCTCAAATCTCTAAACCTTAAGCTGTCATTTAATCTATTACACATGTGAAATAATCGAAATTTGTGAATACACGATATAAAATAAATAATAGGTATCAAGCCTTCTGACTCGGATAAACGGCAGTCAATTTTCCCGAGTTTGGAGGTTAGACCATTTAAATTATTTTTTTATGTTTAAAAATTTTGAACCATACTGGCTTTTTATATAGATGAAAACCCCAAATTCATACTAATTATTATAATAATTTGTACTAAAACTATACTTTTAAATTATTTGTCAAACTATTTCATAATTGGGACATGTTTCATGATAGGTACCTTTATTTTTATTTTGAACCTTTAAAATTGAAGATTTTTTTACTTTGACCCTTTACAATAAAATTGTAAAACTTTAAATCATAAATCTTTAAAATTTAAGAGTTTTTAAATTAAAAAATTGACAATTAAAAATTGTGCAAGTTTCAAGTTTATTCAGGGAAAATTCTGCAATTTGAAGATTTACATTTGAAATTTCTTCAATTTAGAAGATTTAGAATTAAAAACTTGACTTTTGATCTTTAAAATCATCCAAATTATAGAATTTTCATTTATACAGTTTAAAAAAATTAAAGTGTTTTCAATTTTAACTCTTCAAAATTGTAAAACTTGACATTGTAAATATTTTGAATTGAAGAGATTTTGGAAGTTTACAATTAAAAATTATGCATATAATGCATGTAATTTTTGTGATTTACAGTAAAAATGTCTTGAATTTGAAAGGCTTACAATTGACAACTTGAGTTTTGATCATTAAAATCATTCAAATTAAGGAAATTTTATGTAAACATCTTTAAAAAATTGAAGTGCTTTCAATTTTAACTCTTCAAAATTTTGGAAATGTTATCAATAATATTTTACCGATTTTAAATATTTTTCTACCACCAATTTTTCTTAGCTTACCAACAGATTTTTAAATATACAATAATAATGTAATAGTTATTCATAGTTTCAATCAAAATAACCTCTCAACAATTCTAACCAAATGAATATTATATATAATACTTCTCACTATATATAAACTATATATAATATTCCCGCCTGGGTAATAATGTAAAAATAATTAACACTGAACATTTTAAACATTTTGAATACAGAACTTGTTAATATCATGATCGTCGACTTAGACCAAATTTTATCTAGACACAGAAGTTTTTTCCTTGTCATCTTGTGCGCCTGATAAGGGTAATGGTACATAACCGAAACGTTGCATCTCATAACATCTTTTGAATAAAAATCTGGACATGTTTTTGAGATTGGAAAATAAAATTATTTCTAATCATCAAGAAAATTTTCATTAATCATTCCCGGACGCAAAAAAGGTTGGAATTAACATCTCTCCATAAATTATAAATCAGATTAATAAAAATTTAATGAAAGTCAATGTATCTATTTTAATATTTATTTTAATTTATGTTGGGAGAAAAGTTGATCTTTTTTTATTTTGCGACCCTAATGATTTTACAGCACCAAACATTTTGTGAACTTATTGTTATTATACCTCTTTACTGATCAAATTATTTTATTATCCCAAATTAATAATTAGTGCACAAATCCCAGTAATTTCTAGGCCCCCCCCCCTCCCCTCACTAATATAATTTAACTTTTCTATCCCCATCAAGTAGCAGTCATCAAGTGCAGTATCTATTTACTATTATAGTGAGTAAACTATTTTACTATATCTACTAGTTTAATTATCCTATTATTTTACTACTGCAACTGTTTAATTATCCTTATTGTTTTTTAATAATAATATTTTACGATCTTTTCAAAATTCACTTCTGTTTTAATTCTGATAGTTTATCGTCTCTTTTAATTATATGACCTCTATTTTAATATAAATATTTGAAGAACATCATATAATAGAGTTATTCTACAAAACCAAGAATGTTGTGGATGAGCTTTTAAAAAGATTTCAATTTTTAATTGGAAAATAATTTCCTATTGTCCACTATTTTATGCCTTATTTCATAGCACATTTTGTTTTTTGACTGCCCCCTTTTACATCTTTCCAATGTATTATAAACGAACTATTTTATTATGAATGTTGTAATTGTCAATTTTGAAATTATCTAGTTTTGACTGGTATAGTTTAAAATTTCGCCCTATTAAAATAAGTGAATACTATCATTAAAAATAAAAAATAAAATAAAAATAGAGAAAATGTATCAAATAAAATCAAAATAATTCCCGGAATTTCACAAATGAATTGTCAAAGCGAGCCATTCGGTAGCAAAGGCTTTGTTATACCAGAGTTCAATTTGGCATTTAAATGCGTATATATTGCATTTTTTCTACCTTCCATTACAGGCAAATCATTTACAGGCACGCACGAGGATGAGAGCATCGATTCAAAGTGTTCATATTAATTTTTTCATGCATTCAATTTAGCGTATACAATGGCTGGGTGTATCGACGCGACATATGAACTGGTCAAATATAACGGATTGTAGAAGGTGGTAGGGGGCGCCATCGCAAGAAAAGAGAGAAATGGGAAAAATACAAAACGATATGAAAATGCGAATTTGGATTAAAATATAATTTAAAAACGGTGCTGTTCTAATTTCAATATGTACTAAATTGTTATCAAAATGTTACCAAAATTTGTATTTTGAAGAACAAGTCGAGATAATATTTTGTTATAACGCTCATTTGTTTTACTTTATGACAATGACATTCTATTGATCCTACTTCCTTCTATAATTATTATAAAAATATTTTCCCGTCGCTGTTTCAAGTATTTACCTCTGAAACTCTCCTTACAGCCCCTGCCCCTTTTCCCCTTACCAACGCAATCCTCCTTGCATCGCATGCCCCTGAACCCCTGCAACCTCTTTACAAAACTTTCTCTCTTACCCCTGCCACCTTCCATAAGACTCCTTCGCCTTAACCCCTGCAACTCTACTTACCACACCTGCCCCTTATCATCTGCAACCCGCTTCACACACCTTGCCCCTAACCAATGAAACCCTCCTTACTTTCCCTGCCCCTTAAACTCTACAACTATAAAATATAAATTGCTGATGTTCAATACCTGATCATCTTCTTGAAAATGTAAAATATATAAACAAAATATTTATTTATTATGTTATATTTCCCCCTTTCCAGAAAAAATAAAATGACTCTCAACGGGGGCCCCTTTCAAATTTTTTTACTATTAGAATTATTTTTATCACTCTTAGTGTATTATTATAGGATGAATTTTTGAGAGTATTAGTAACATTGCGCCTAATATTTTTAAAAAATCCTATTAGTTTATGACAATGACATTCTATTGATACTACTACTTTCTATATTATAAAAAAATCACGCCATCACCACCGCCGCTGTTTCAAGAATTGACGGCTGCCCCGTACTTCTTAAAATCCCTGCCCCCTGCAATTCTCCTTAGATCATCAATCGACACAGTTAATCATAACGATCGCTCACTAATGTCTATACTAATGTTTGAAGAAACGAGTACGCGCGAAATTGGAAGCCATCTATCTGTAAATTAAATCTAAGTAAATTCTAGAACTATACGGATACACAGTAATATTTTACAGTGCATAGAGCTGCGTAGTGTAGTTATATGTTACATAAGGCTGTGCACTTGTACGGCATATGAGACTGCAAGGTACTGTGCTAACGGCTTCTATAACACGGTTCTGTTCCCAGTTAAATGCTGGTAAAACAGTGATCGATCATTCACCGACAGATGGTAATGGTTCGTATCCGCGCTAAGATACCACCAGTCGATGAGCGGTTACCAGTAACATATAGCGCCCCAATCAAGGCAGTTGAAGTAGCGATTAATTATAGGTTGCATGTGGAAAACTTAAAGTTGCAACAGGGGGTGACAAATTTGAAAATTTTATCAGGAGCAAAAATAATTTGCCCACACGTCATGAAGATTAGAAATTTGAGGTTAGTTCGCCAGGTGAATAACAATTATCAAATTTAAATTTATCATAATGAATCACCGTGAAAGCATTAAATCTATTATTAATTATTAAAAATTTTAACAATAGAGAAAATTTTGAAAGAAAATACTTCTTACATAAGCACAAATTCTACCTGATCAATTGAATTTAATTTATTCAAGAAATTTCTGGATAAATAGAATGAGTGAAAAGAGCGCGTAATTTGAATTTAACCCAACGACGTTTGTAAAAATCCAATGCTGGCAGGAACGATACCGCATAACATTTGAATTACTTCTGTAAATGCTCAACTTGAAAGAAACTAAACAAGTTCCTAAATGTGTGGCAAGGCCATTTATTCTTAGTTTAAGTCACTAATGATTTAAACTTCAACAAAAATTCACAATGGTTATTATAGACATTTCGTGATTATAAAAATCTTCATAAAATGTCAATTGAAAAGAAAACTATACTTTTGTAGTAATGAAACCGTTCATATAAAAATTTCCAATCGGAATAATTCTTTTCATGCTTACGCTCGCTACAATATTATGTTTCTTTGATGCAAGATGCAGACAATTGCTTGACACTTGGGACTTGGTAACGAATGATTAGAGTTAATGTAAAATCGCAAGGCATCTACAAGTTCGTTAGGATATGTATGAAGCATTCTCGACTTGGTTAGGCTTTTCTCACTAACTAGCATTGGGATAGATAACCACCAACTTTGGAATATCGTTTGTATGAAGACAATTTCGCAATAATGTTTTTGTACTTGGTAGTATTGATAATACGAATAAGTTCAGAGGGACTGTAGTGCTACTTTTTAGCGTCTGTGTTGATGAGAATTTCCTTATAGTTATTCAGCTCGCTCAAGCGTATGTAAGATTCTTCAGGTGCCTGTATAAATAATAATTCGAGAAGGCCAACAGTTAACAGGAACGCTTTATCTCCCACGTAGATTAATTGATCATCAAAATGGATATGTGTATCGCCAATCATTAGAGAATTACCTAGTCGGCGCACACATCATATCCGAATAATGTTCCCGATTTTGACTAAGCATTCTGAGGAACTTGTTGCGTGAGCCATTGATAATTATCAATATGCTGCGTTGCAGTACCTCCATCAATCATTGTTATATCTAACTACCCTGAAGCCTCTTCTTTATGGTCATCAGCAGTCATAAATTATGCTTCTTCATCTTCATTCTCTTGTTTAACTTCTTCAGGTAATAATTGTTGGACTTCGTCGTTTACTTCAAGCGGTGGTTGCTTAATTTCAGATTTTGATTCGGGCAACACTTGATTAACATCTTCATTAGTGTAATCTTTAGTAATCTTTACTAGTCTCTGCAGTGGTGTCACTATTGGCTTGAATGTTTCGTTCACCATACGTTCATCATCGGCTCTACTCCTTGTTAGAATTCGATACTTCCGTCGAATCGCATAACAAGTTTTAATAATTTGACGTAAAGCATCCATCTGCTTGCTGAAATCTATACGGATGTGACTGCAGCTCAATCAATACTAATGAATTGCTTTCGCCTCATTTTTATTTATAGCAATGAGGTAGTTAAATGTTCATCACAATCATCATAGTTACGACTAGTTGAGGAGCAACCTTCCATTAAGTTTACTCTCAACCAAAGTATCTTTGTTAGCATCCTTTTCTTCCACCACTTTAACCATTTATATTCTACATCACCTCCACCAACACCTGGATCCACGACAGATCTCTATCTTGCCGACTGATGGCAATGCAGATCTCTACCTTACCGACTGATGATAATGCAGATTTCCATCTCATCTATTGATGGTAATGTAGAAGTCTACCTTGTCACTGGTAGTAATCTAGATTTCTACCTTGCCGACTAATTGTAAATTACTGATAATTGTTTTACCGACTAATGATAACTTACCGATAACTGTTTTAGCGACTGATGACAACTTATCGATGGTAACTGACTGGTGGTACCATAAGTCGGTGGCAGTAGGAACTACGTAGTGGTGCCGCAGAACTATCATAACTTAACTGCTTATGCCCTTTCCAATTTTTATTAATAGGATTATTTTTATGTATTTCTAATAGCAGGCAGTAAAAAAAAATTGGTGGGCAACAATATACCAATTTTAAGGTGTGCCGTGCCAAAAGAAGATCGTGCCATTGCCGCTGCCGCTGTTTCAGGATTCGTGGATGTTTTTAGAAAATATAGTACAATATTGTACTAAATATACTAGCTTAACCAGAAAAATATGCACCCAACCTTTATGTATGTTTTTGAAAAAGATAGTACAACATTGTACTAAATATACTACTCTCACTAAAAGCATAGACTCTATGTGACACATTACTTCATGTCCCACATTATTTCATGTGCCAAATGACGCCGTGTTCCATAAAACTGCGCGTTCCATATTACCCCGAACATACTACCGTAACAAAAAAAAAGATACCTCATGAGCCACATTACCACTTGCGCCACATTGCCCCGTATGCCATATTACCTCAAATATACTACCCTAACCAAAATCATAGACACGATGTGCCACATTACCCCATGCAACACGTTGTCCCATGTGCCATATTACCTCAAATATACTATCCTAACCATAAACATAGACACGATGTGCCACATTATCCCATGCAACACGTTACCCATGTGCCAAAATACCTCAAATATACTATCCTAACCAAAAACATCGACACGATGTGCCACATTACCCCATGAAACACGTTACCCCATTTGTCATATTACCTCATGTGACATATTGCCTTATGTGCCACATTGTCCCACGTGCTATATTACCCCATGCCATATTATCACTTGGTTTATTGTTCCATATTATCCCAAATACCCTCACAACAAAAATTAGATAAAGAAATTTTCCTAATAAGATAAAGTGCATTTTATTATAGTCAGGAAATAGGGATCAACTATCTGAGATTATCGAAATAATGGCAATAATTAAATACTTTTCTTAGCATGATAATAAAATTTATTATAATAGGGGGTCCGAAAATAGGACTCAATTATAGTGCAGTCAGAAAATTGATATAATATATTGAGGATACCACTTAATAGAATTCATGAAATAGTGGACAAAGATATCTGCCTAATAAGATAAAGTGAATTTTCTTATAGTCAGGAAATAGGGATCAACTATCTTGGGTCATAAAACAGGGGTAACTATAATTTCGTCCAGGCAATATTAGTTTAAGAAGCAGTGATACTTCCATTTGGGCTTTGTACTATAATGCAATGAATTTATAGTACGGGTCAGAAAATAGGGTTCAAATATTTCAAGTTATAAAATAGGGTATAAATAAGTGTACAAAGAAAATAGTGGCGAAATGAGGATATACTTCCGAAAAGGACATATGTCCGATTTTCTTCGGGCTCCGTGTACTTATGTATTTTGACGCGCTGATTACGAATATGATAGTGAAAATTGCCGACTAGTCGATTTTCATGGTGAAAACCATGAAAAACCCATAAAACTCATGGTTTTTTTCGTTTATCTCAGCTAATATGCAAAATAACAAAAAATATTTCAAATAAAAGTTGTCGATCTCATCGAAACACACTTTTTTTATTTTAAACATT
>CAKNWT010132452.1:5211-15293 GCA_932066315.1 Andricus coriarius
TCTACTGTCTAAATTAATCTTTAGATTATATCCATGTTCTTAAATGAAAAAAAACGTCTACAGAATGTAATTGAAGGTATACTCATATTAGTATCAATTGTCACAAATTGTAACAAGAGGGACTACAATGAATTTATCTTTAAAAAGTGATATGAGAAAAAAGGTTACTAAACAGTAACTGCCCTGATTATTCTTGAAGGTTACTTTAAGTGCTTCTTACAGAAATTTCCTGACTTTAGCACTATTTATTTCTTCAAAATCTCTGAATTCTCCCTGACTTATCCTGACCAACAAAATTCCCTGATTTCCAGGTTTTCCCTGATCTGTGACCACCCTGAATATTTCATAAATTCACTGTGAAATAAAAACAAAATGGTTAAAAAGTGTTAGTAATTTAACGAAGCAAGAGACAGAGGCAGTGGCTCGGCAAAGACAAATTTCCAAGAGACCTACTATCGCAGCGAAGGTATCGCGTTACCGTCAATTACTATTTGATTTATATCGACGTGGAAGGTAAGAATGATCTTCGAGTCGAAGCTTGATTGTATCTTGGTCGCCGTAGCACGTGTAAATGTAATTGCGCATAGTGAACTGGTCAAGACCCAGTTCGAGCACGAAGAGGAATTAGTGATCCGACTTGTCATTCAATTAGTTTGGCGATCTGGCAAACGAAAGCCCCTGACACAATAATCTGACGCTACATTTTTAATACCACGCTCTTTATTTTATTAGCAATCTCTTTCAGACTCTTTGTCGTATGACAATTTTAATGAACTAATCAGTTATTGCGAGGAAGTATATTTATTACGTCAGTGTCGTAAACTTAAATATTTCATGAAAGGTATAGGAGTATCGATTGATTTGCATACAATCCATAATCGACATACAGAACTGCAATCATAGAAAAAATAAGAAATCAACGTATGTAGAAAAAATGAGGGCACAAAAAATCTCAAACATCATTCATTCAATCATCCTCAGCTTCGAGGTTGCTTAATATTAAATATATATGTTGTGTTGACCTTACCACCAGCAATCAATGATTGCCAAGTTCACGATGAATTCGTTATAATTGATTTACACCCGCAGCTAAAATAGACATTTGGCAGTTACTCTAGCAGATATAGATTTATAATAAATACAAAAATGTTCGCTATTGCTGGTGGATTGGGTTAATTTTTGATCAAGATAAGATATAAAGTCAGGTGAATGCAGTAAGAGTATTTTCAAACCAGACACCCGGTTTGATAAAATCCGTTTCGCTTTCCTAAAAGTTAAAATATATTCTAATAAAAACTGCGCAATTGGATTTAAAAGAGCAAATAACTGCAGCTGTTTAAAAAATAATTGTGAAAGATTCAAATTTATATTTTTAAAAGTGATTTGTGAAACTGAGTGACTGATTGTGAATAGTAAACATTGTACACCTTACTGAATTTACAATATAAATTGAATTGTACACGATACAAGTCCTACCGGACGCGTCATCACTTAGCTTTTACGGGACCTTTCTTTGTCTTCTTCGCTGGTTGTGCAGCTAAATTCTCTTCAAATGTGTCAGCTGTAAAGTCTTGATCTTTCGTGGCCTTTACTACCGCCGCAGAAGCACGGGTTTGCCGCTTACCCGTTTGTTGAGCATTACGCTTCGCTGGCATTTGTTGAAGTGGTGCCGGATGTCGCGGCAGTGCCATTTTTGGTGGAGGTAACCTTGGCATTGGACCCATAGGTAATCTTGGAGGTCCATGCATCCTTGGAGGTCCTCCCATTCTTGGTGGCATCGGCATTCTGTGCGGAAGTGGCATACGTAGTGGACCACGTGGATGTGGCATTGGCGGCCCCATATGAGGTGGCATATGTGGCATAGGTGGCCTAATTCCCATTCTGGGTCCTAACCTGGGGCCGAATCTGGGACCGGGTGGTGGTAGAGGACCAGGTGACATCGGATGTGGAGGTAATCTAGGTCCGAATCCCGGTTGAGGTGGTGGACCAAAACCAAATCGAGGTGGGGGGAATGGAACGCCATTTGCGAAACCACGTCGGGGTGGCCCATATCCCGGTGGACCCATCATTGGACCAAACGGTGGATGTGGTGGAGGAGGCCTTCCTGCAGGAGGCTTTGTAGGTGGCTTCTTTTTTGCTTTCTGCTTCTTGACACGAGCGTTCGGCGCCGGTGTTAAAGTCACCTTACTAGTATCAATTTTCTTACCGCAAGGAGTTCGTTTTAACTCGGCCACATACGTCTGACGCTCGATAGGATATCCTCGTGCGTCTTGGAAGGCTAAAATGAAATATTATCTATCACGAGTGGTAAGCTTACTTTGCCTTTCTCAAGGCAACGAACATAATTAGAGTAAAAAAGTAATATAAAAACATGCGTGCAGGGCATTTACCTTTTAGAGCGTGTGAAAGCTTCCAGCCGAGTTGTTGTACGAGGTATCTGTAAAAAATGGTCCACGTAAGAATCAAAGCGGTCAGTGAATCTCAAAAGAGCCTTAGACTAATCTTTACTAAGGCTGAATTGACTGCTGACAATGGAAGCATGAACAGTGAGTCTCGGGGATTTCTATTCCCATTGCATAAGTACTTTGAACTAATACTGGCTCAACGATTAGTAACAATTAAAAAGCAAGATGTTTGCATCATACGCATAAACGCTTACCGGCATATGAAATATCCTGTTCGATTGATCCCATGAGTACAGTGTACGCCTATGATTTGGTCTGAAATGGAGAAAATTATTCTCATTTATTCGTATGTATAATATAAACACAAAATGTTTTGGTTTCAGGGGTCATAAATTGAAACCGTGTATTGTTCTTCTCGTACAAGACAAGTTTTTATTATAATATTATCTTAAATTGCCATCAAAACGTTTACAACATATCCGCGACGATTCTGTGGCTGAAAGTGCGACCGGGTCATGCGGAGGACCCCTTGCGAATCAAGGTTTAATGAGAGTAGTCGTGTAATAACAACCGTGCACCTACTACTTGGTTTCAAGGCGCCGCAACTTAAGTACCATGGGCTCTTGGTACATCGTTTCGTACGCTCAAGTATCCACGTGTAAATTAAATGGCGATTGCTGCCCCATAAGAAGTTCCGTTCATCACAAGCAACACTAATAGTAATCTCGAAGAAGAATCAAGTTTCGCAACAAGACCCATATTAACTCGCATGTCGCACGCGTTAAAGGCTACGAAGTGCGAGTAACCAGAGTCTTACATACGAAATAAAATGATTATTGATCCTCTGATAGACTTTCACTGTCATAAATTATGACCTGAGAATATTTCGCCCCATTTCTTTTAACACCTACAAGTCTTTTTTAACGTGGCAATTTCTAACATGGCCCATTAACATTCTACTTTACATATCAGGTTAAGAGTTGGTAGTATATTTGAAAGGAAACATAAAGGTTGAGGTTATTTCATTGCAGTAATTGCAGCAATTTACGTGAAGGGTCAGTTTATATAGCAGGGCAACACTAAAGAAAGTCGTAGATGTCGCGATACGGCAATTGTCGACAAAAGTAGTACTCAAAGCGGCTCAAGATGTGGGTGCAAAATTTTAGAATTTTTGATCAGCATATTGCAGCTATAACGGAATCTTGATTAATTAAAAAACCGTGCATATAATTACATTCTACTAAAAAGAAAGATCTTCTGATGTTCCAGATATGACAATAAAAACCCTCGTTTTATTTGCTTCAATTATCATTATTGCATTATTGAATCTGTTTTCAAGGAGACTTTAGGACCTGAAGGTAAGAAAACAGAGGCATCTACTTCCTAATAATGTAATAATAAAACGAGTTGCCCTCGTTTATTTGTACAGAATGCACAACGTCAGCCCATTTCTTGTCCACTATCTTTCTCGAGGTCATCTCGCTACCACTTTGCATGTTGAGTAACTTATACCTCGTAGAAGATGTCCGTGCAAAGCTATTCTGGGAACTCGTGGCATCTAATGCGAATCTGGAGCGTGCTCCCCGTCGAGCAGCGGCTGGTAACAGCAACAAATGAGCCGATCTTCAGAGAGATTACCCCTCGCAACTGCGACCTACCAACTATATATTGATTTCTACAACCGTCAAGAAATGAAGGATCTATCTATAAGATCCGTTCAAAGACTTGGAATGAAGTTCCTCTTACATTTCCGGATGAATTCACTGCCGATATGAGTTTCCATCTCTATTTTCCAATTTAACTTAAAAACTTTTCTTTCAGCATAAGTAAATTTCAAGTGATAACATGACGATCT
Organism: Andricus coriarius; assembly: GCA_932066315.1. Lineage (NCBI taxonomy): Eukaryota > Metazoa > Arthropoda > Insecta > Hymenoptera > Cynipidae > Andricus > Andricus coriarius. The sequence continues at coordinate 9,472 of CAKNWT010132452.1, forward strand.
CAGTAGATCGAAGAGATATTCACAAATAGGATTTAGAGTTTATTTTTAATTTACTGTAGCAACGATTTCGCTTGTTTGGATTAACGATGAACCAACAAGTCTATAAGAGAAGGTTTATGAGAATTTCAGGACCCACTATAGTCAAGAGAATCAGGGCCCACCAGTCACTTGTGCCGCAGCAAACGTGTTAAACACTAAAATCTTCATAATAACCCATATATCAACATGTAGTGACCATATGTATCCATGACGAGCCCATACTACGTTTTATGTGTCGCTGTAGGCATCATAAAACACGAGATCCCCTTTTAAAAATAAATTATATAAGTGAAGGTGGATAAAGGTAGTTTAAATGAAATCCCAGTTACGCGAGTGAAAAATCCAATAAGATTCCAAATAAAGTCCCAATAAAGTACCAGTTATAAGACAAATCAGCACTAAGTAAAAACTTTTCTTTAAGCGTTTTAAGTAGATCCACATAGGGGCAAAAGTACTAGAAAGATCCCCATCCCACCCTACGTCACATAAAAGCTGACAAGCCCTTTGGTGTGTCGTCAAGAATCACGAAGAACCCCCAGATTATTGAAAAATTTAACTAAATATAAAATTAAAAAGAGTTTTATACTTTCTACATTTCATTCTGTAACACTTAAACTGAAACAAAACTCAAAATTATTAATTAAATGACAAATGAAAAAAGATAGCACTAAAATGCTGGAAAATAATGACATCATTCAATCAAGCAACCCCCATCCCCTAAGTGTGTGCTTCAAATTTTTCCTATTTCCACAGAATTTTTTTGGGGCATAAGTCCTACACGTACGTGTAAAAATTTTCAACTTTTCTAGTACTCTTGTTTGTTTGTACCCAGTATGTTTGGCTTACAAACAATTTGGAGAAAACTTAGTACTTTAGTACCGATACTTTCATGGGGCTTTTTTCGGAACCCAAATGAATTCCAAGTGGGATTTTTTAACTCATGTATAACAGAGAAATTATGAGAAGTACAAGAAAAATATATTTGATAAACGTTAGAAATCATAAAGCTAACCAAATTAAGGGTAACAGATTTAAAAATAAATCTTCTCAAATGTTTACTAGTTAATAGGTGCTTGAAAGCAGGTTAAGGGACGATCCGTAAAAGTACCGCAGAATCGTACCACCCGCTGTTGAAAAACTGAGATAAAACATCGCTCAACAGGAGCCAGTACCTCTGGCAAGATAATGTTCGTCGTTTGAGGATCGTGCTCAAGAAGTCGGTACCATTAATTAAGAACGATACCTCGATTAATTCGAATTAGCAATTTTCTCCCGCATTGAAGATGTACTATTTTTATACGCTTATACAGCTGTAGAGTCGATAGCAAAATAATTCTAAAGCAAAATTTAGCGAAACAATAGCGGCCTTATCGTTGGATCACGCTTGATAGAGTTGAAAACGAAGAGCTCGATCCGATTCGAACTCTTACGAGGCGTTGCACATCGCTATCGATCACGCGGCTCAAGATGAAAGCAAAGAATCTCGATTGCATCGTATCGAGATAGGTGGAGCTACCGACAGAAAGGTAGCAATATATGCGAATTCCACGGTGGCATAAAATTAACACGCTCTCGGATCAACCATTTTTCTTCAAGCATTTTTAAAACGCCTATAGATTAAAAGCTCAGTGTTAGAACACAAAGGGACTTTAGAAATACACCCATTTAAGTAATCAAGTCCATAGAGGTGAGTGGTACTTATTAGCTCTACCAGTACATACTGAATAATGCATATTGTTTCTTAGTTAAGCTGTAATCAGATTAATGAAGTAATTTGATTATACTTCCTGTAAACAAATATTAAGAGTGCATTATACCCTTCCTATAATTATGAGGAATCATCCAGTACGTACAAGTCTCCCTTATTTACAAGCAACTTTTTTACAGTCGGAGTGACAGTCCGAAAATGTGATAACATAATCCTTTTGAAGCAGCAATTTGGTACTAGTAGACATTTAAATGGAACTCCTGAGGGCTACGCTCAGTGTTCACCCCGTTCACTTCGGTCAGTTTTCGAGCTACTAGAGTAGTCAAGGAGTGTCCTGAAGCGACGTGGTTAATGTGGCAATATGATATATGCAAAAAAGAACGGCTCAAACAGCCCCTGGTGCAAGAGCGGCAGGACTCTGCTAGTAGCGGACGTAAACTCTGGTGAAAATATTGAAGAGCCGCTGAAACGGAGGACGTTAACGTCTGACCGTACGCCGGGTACATAAACTTGAAAATATCGCCGCCCTGAGAGGATCGAAGGGATTTCAAGCGACCGATTACTACAGCCCTAAATCAATCGAACGATCCAAATTCTACTTTGCATGCTTCAATTCTCATGCAGAGAAAACGATTATCTTCTTCCTCCGCGTATTGCATCCTCCAATCTCTAATATGAGCTTCAACCAAAAAAAAATCAAATCAATATCTTATCGTTTTTAAAACTTCCAATCGATTACTATTATTTACGACAAACGTGGGAGCCTAGTCACTAAAAATTGATGAATACTAAGTACCGTTCAATTTCAATAAATGGTGCTCGATTGCTTTCTTTTTCTCGGAATGCATAGTGACTCAGGTTGATGTCTTTCGAGAAAAATTGCGTGGGAAAGATGCGTCACTGCCTTAATCAAGATTCAACGGAAAACCACCAGAAACTATAATTTCGACAAACAATACGTGAAAAGATTTTCTACACTATTCCTTTCTTTAATGTTAAAAGTTGAAGCAAGGATAAATGGAAAGGGGAAATTTGTACTTAAAGAAAAGCAGGTTTAGACAAGGTGATGAAGAAGAGGACGAACAGACACACGAAAACGAGAAAGAAGAAAAAAAAGGAACATTTATACTCAAGGGAACTTTCTTCTTTGCCGGTTGATAAACGGCGGTAGATAATTAACAACGCTGGGTGTATATACGAGCCCATAAATGCGTAGGCGAACCGTGAGCTTCTCGAACTGAAACTTGAACTCTGACAAGATTCATCAATGACAAGCACAGTGACAGAAAACTTTCTTCATTTTTGGGAAATCAAACTATGAGTACGAGAAGTGCCAGGTAAATTTTGAATAGGAAATACGATTTCACAAATATTAATGCACACTCACCATCTCCGCAAACCGCCGTGAAATTTTCCATGGCTTTAAAAAACCTGAAACAAGGAAAAACACATATTAATTATAATAGTTGTGAAAGTCAATCGTAATACACAATTATAATATTTATTCTAAAAAGTATTTTGTACCGGTATCCTTCGTACAATTGAAACAACAGTGAACTGACACCTGAATAGAGAAATATGAGTTCCGGATGCATAGTAGATCCATAGAATAGTCAATAGAGAACCGCTCATAATAATTTACGGGTTGAACTTATGCGTCATCATCCCTTTTTTCTTTACCTCCATAGAAGAGAAGAAATGACAGTTAGAAAGAAAGAAAGAAAGAAAGAAAGAAAGGAGGCTTGTTAATGGATTAAGCCTATGACTACCCAATAAATTATCTCTCGGGGTATATTCTCCTTTCGCATTCAGTAGAAATTCCAAGAACATTCCGCGCGTACTAGGTCCACGTTCATATCTATCCCTGTGGCAAACGAGCTTAAAGAAATATTGTTGATAAATATGGTCAAAAATATAATTAGGGTTTGTTCAAATTACACATTGCACTAGTATGCGCAAGAAGATACATTAACTGATGACTACTTAAAATTCAGAACCCAATTCCCCATCATTTCCCAGCTATTTTTATTTTCAAATTCAAAACTAAACGATTTCCTATCTATTCAATTTTCATTCCGTCAGTTTATAATCGTTCAAGTATTAAATGGCTTTCTATTTCAAATTGTACAATTTTGAACGATTGGAATTTGAACCAAAAAAATAATTTTCCAACCAAAAACTTTTTCTAACTTGAAAAATTTTATTTAAAGTTGTTTTGCATTAAATTAACAAGTATTGCTTAACTTCGGTGACTGAATGAGGAGCCATAAACAATTTTTAATAAATAATTTTGAATTTTGAATTCTAAAAATGATTAAATATTGAAGTCTTTTAACATAAAATAAGCCAGTATTAAAGCTTTCAATTTGAAATGCTCAATTTTGTAAATTTGAACTTCAAAATCATGAAAACGCAGTTTTTCCAATACTCAAGGCATGGGCTTCCCTTATAATTGCCCTCGAGGGGCTCTCGCAGTTGCCCTGGCAGTAAATTTAAAAATATTTTCAATAATTGTCTCTTTATCATTTTTAAGTATATTTTAATAAGAATATATGTACGTTAAGTTTTTTTTTCAATAAATACAAATTTGAATGTCATATTCTTACTACTTCTTTGTAAACTGAGGCTTAAGGGCAACCAGCAAGGCCCCCTGTGGGGGCCCTCGTGGAATATCTGAGGTTTCGAATTTCAACTTTAAAAAAAATTGTCATCAAATTTTTAACAAAAATGCATTTTCCGTAATTCGGAACTGATCAAACATCAATGTTCGTAGTGTCGCAAACAAACAGGGTCCCCTGCGAACCCTTGTGAATTTTCCCCTATGAATTTGTACATGGGCGCCTGACGAAGGTCAACATTCCTTTTTCCACATGACGTAAATTTCGACTATTAATGCTTTAAAAATGAAATAAATTTATTAAATGTAGAAGAGTTCAAATCATAACAATATTGTTGAATTTCAAACACAATAGACTTGAGATTACCTCATTTTTCAAGTTTCGACCTAAAATTATTGAATGTGTATGAATTAAAATTTTTTCAAGTTCAAAGGCCACAACTTATAAATTACACAATTCTCCGAAATTTGCATTTAGAATCAATCGAGTTTGTTTATTATAATCTAAAAGTATTGAATTTTCAATCCTTGCAAAAGTGGAGCGGTCAGATTTTCAGTAAACATTCAAAATTGTACCTTGTAAACATTCTGAATTAAACAATTAAAAATTTAGAAGAACTAATAAAAAACAAACTTGACTTCAAAAAATACAAGAACACCCTTAATTGAACCTAATCGGTCAATTTAAAATTAAAAGTGTTTTAAACTGAAAAATTTCGCAATGGAATCGTAGCCATTTTAAAGACTTTTACAGCGAACTCATTCAATCTCTCATTTCGTCATATGAATCTCAGTCTAAAAAAATTCCCGGTCATTTCCCGGTTTTCTAGTTCAATGGCCACTCTGACATGATAACAAATTAAATTAGGGTTTATTTGAATGGCACATTGGAGGAGTCGTATGCGCAAGAAAATACATTAAATAAACCAAAGCATACGGTTTTCCTCCATCAAGATTATGACACCATGATAAATCGTAAAAAGCTTTCTTCCTATGGTTCCCCTTCGCTTCGAGTCGTTCCTAAAAAATCTTGGTTCCATTCACTGGAAAGATTAGGACTAGTGGAATGGTAAGGCCAATTGGACATTAATAGACCGTTTTAATGCTCTCATCCCTTTCTTCTTCGACACATCCCCTATAGCAGCGATTAATCTAACATGATTATAACCACTAACTCAGTTCGACTCCTTCATTCCCTTCGACCCTTGAGAGTCCAATGTCGTTCGGGTAGGAGAAGAAACACCTCTAGGCCGGTATGTATCTTATATGAGACCGCTTAACTCATAATGACTCACAATGCGAACCCACCAGTCAACTCGCACCGCTTCGTTTCACGGTGCGAACGTGCCGGTACTTACAGAAAAGATAATGCTTTAACGAGCATGAAAAAGAACGATATGAATGCAATTTCACTTGACAGCATATTTAGAATCAAATCATGAGTCATCCTCATAATTC
>CAKNWT010132461.1:1880-14318 GCA_932066315.1 Andricus coriarius
TTGAAAAAACTGGACATTTTCAGAGGAAATAATTTTATGCTATTTTGAGATTTAAACTATAAAGTATTATATCCTCTCTTTTTAAACTAGTAAGAAGGTAGTAAAGTAGGCCCAACTCGCGTGTACACTAATTGCCTTAATAAGAATTTGGACTAATCATTGGTCAAAAATAAAGAATAATGATAAATAATAAGCATAATGATAAATAGTAGCCATACTAATAATAAATTAGGCTATGCTCATTTACACTAATTACCTGATTAAGAATTTTGACTAATCACTAGTAAAAAATAAAGTAAAAAGGTTACTAATTCACTTTCATAAGAGATTATTTTTAATAAAGTGGTATATTTTTTTCTAATGAATAGTATAAACAATGCTTCGTTTCCTCACAAACTTATATATAATAATAAATAATAACCATAAATAAAAACCGAAGAGATTGGGTGAAACATCTTTTCTGGGAATAAGGGGCTTGTAGCCAATTATAAAAGAGATGTGAGGGAGGCGGTCCTTCCTTGTTGCTGGGAAACGGCGATAAGGGAAAAATATCGATTCGACACAGCTCATTAATGGACTTCATTCAAAGAACGGATTATTAATTAAAACATCGATTAGAAATTACATCAGAAATAGCTACGGAAAAGAATAGTCCTCATTGCGAATTATTTTCACCCAAATTCGAGCCCAAACTGTATGCTACTTTTGCAAATTATACATTAACCATGCGCCTCATTCACTGGAAAATCGCAACCACTGTGAACTCCACTGATTTTGATCGATTGCTAATGAGTGGAAAAGGATGCGAAAATATTTTGACGCACTACCAAAAAGCGTTTGTTATAAAAATAATGTAACAGTTACCCCTATAAATAAAATTTTGAAAAGAAGTCTATTGCAACCTATTATTATAATATAACTTTAAATTATTCGCTTGGTTGAAAGTCAACCGCTTTATGCACGTACAATTGACTTTTAGGTTAATTTAAGCGCATGTAATACTTAGAGAATTATCGATTTTAGCAGTGTTAGGTTCCCTCGGCTTTTTTCCTACAAAAATAAAGATTTTGCCTTAAAAATTTGGGGAATGATAGCGAACATGCTAACGGACGTCCCCGAACTCTTCTGTCGTGAAATAATTTAAAAAATTTCATTTTGCTAAATTTGATAAATATGTGTGTATTTTGAGGTAATGTGTGTTACAATTCTCCCCACAGCTTTACTTATAAACTACACAATATTTTTGGTTGAAAACTTAGGAAAAGTAATAAAACATAGTAACTAATGTCCCGGGACTAAGCTTGTCTGTAGGCAATCCAACAAATATACTTCATAAATAATTTAATTTATGCTCGTTAGGACGCCCTCTATGCCACTCGGTACAACAGATACCGACATTATCGGAATGACAGAGACTTGACAACCGATCCTAACCTCCAAATAGTGCATATACAGAAAAATTTTATTTAGCAGAATATATTTTTTTGCTATTATCCCTTAAAAAAAGAGTTCGGGGACGCCCGTTATTCTATTTTATAGCATCTCCAAATTCAGTTTTTAAAAATTTTAAGTTTTGTGGACAAAAACCCGGGGGAACTGAACCCGATTAAAGTATCACATGCCCTTAAAGCATAAACATTGCTGACATACCATCTTCCTTCAACTTAAAATTGTTTAAAGTAAAGAACATAAGCTGCTAGTTAAATATGATAAACGGGATAAGAATAAGGCTGCGAAGTTTAGTTCGCGTTCAAATTTAAACTTTTCTTTCCCTCCTTGACAATATCTTCATTAAAATTTTTGCCCACGTTCAATATAAGAAAACCGTCACAAACGACGCACATGTCCAACACATCGAGTTATATAGGCATCGATCAATACTCTTGTATTCTTTTCCGAATTTCTGGATGACCATAATTCTATTCAATAAAATCCATTTGTTTCGTTCAAATAAAAACGTTTCACAAACAACCATATACACATATACATTAAGGATAAATTTCTGGTTTAAATTAATTGATTTATTTAAACTAAGGCAGGTATGAAGTTGAATTGTTCTAAAAAGTCAGTTTCTTGTATTACTATATGCTTCCTAATTATTTCAATCATCGGAAGAAAAAATAATTCAAGAAAATGTTGAGATCAAGGAAGAGGAGGCGATAAAAGGCGGGTGGGAGAACCGGCGTGCGTGCCGGTGGGTGGTATCGGTGTCATGAATGAACGCCCAAGCGTATGTGAAAGAATGTGAATGAAGGAGGAGGATTCCAAGAGCAAGTCCTACACTTGTGAATGCGTTCGCGAACGAAACGGGAGGGAGGAAAAGAGGAGAATCCACCATCCGTTGCGAGGCGCACGTGTCTCCTTTCCCTCCCATCATTCCCTCCCTCCCGAACAATTGTCTTCAGTCTTGCCTCTCCTACCGCTGCGTTTCTCGACATCCCTCTTTCTCATCGATTTCTCAATGTCAGTTCGACACGACATTCACCGACTTTCAGAAAATGGTGGTACCCTCGATTTTAAATGTCGCATTGAGAAAAACGATTGTTTAGTATACTGGATTTAATACCGGTATCTTTAAATTAGTTTAATTTGCTGATAAATGTATGATTGCATTGAAACATATGTTAACGTTAAAAAATATCTTCATGTCGATTGAATGTAAAGCCAAACACCAATAAGCATAACCTTTCATTTATCTGCTTACAGGTCTCTTATCTAACCAACAATACGACATGAAGCAAGACTCTGAGAAGCAGTCACCCTCTCCACCCTTAAATAACAATACCTCGGCATCTCTTTTCGCCGGAATGGGAGCAGCCGCGGCTGGTTTATCGAGGTTGACGCCACAACAGTTGCTTGCAGCGAGTAGAACAGCAGCTTTTATGGCAGCCGGAATACCAGTTTCTCTGCACGCAACACTGGCGGCGAGTCCCTCACTCTACCGCCATCACCAAACTCTCTTTGGAGGATGGATGCCTCCATCAGCTTCATCGCCACCTTCGCCCCTTCACCGTTCATCGGGAACTATATCGCCTGCCCTAAGTAACAAATCTTCATCTCGAGGAAGGACTACTAATTCTACCATAAATATTAACAACAATGTTGTAAGCAGTAGTGCCGACAGAATTACAAAGAAGGGTCAGTCCCTAAAAAGAAGGATAAACTCCAAGACGAAAATCGAAAGTATGCTGTTGCCTATGGAAGGCTCAGCACCCTTAAGTCCACCCACGTCGATTAGTACGGAAGCAGTCAAGGATAGCAGAGATAAGGTTTTTACTTGCGGAGTGTGCTCCAGATCTTTTGGCTACAAGCATGTGTTGCAAAATCATGAGAGGACTCATACAGGAGAGAAACCGTTCGAGTGTCCCGAGTGCCACAAACGGTTAGTAATAATTTAGTCTTTTGATTGCAATGTAGCATCAAGAGATGCTAAATTAACTAATTAACTATTAATGCTATTTTAACATCTCTTATTGAACCGTCTCCCAGATCTAATTCTTAACTTACTTTTCCTCTTTGTTTACAGATTTACGAGGGACCATCACCTGAAGACTCACATGAGACTGCACACAGGAGAGAAGCCATATCACTGTAGCCATTGTGATCGCCAGTTCGTGCAAGTAGCTAACCTTCGTCGTCATCTTCGAGTCCATACTGGCGAGCGACCCTATGCCTGTGAACTTTGTTCTGCTAAATTTAGCGACTCGAATCAACTGAAGGCTCACTTACTGATCCATAAGGGTGAGAAGCCTTTCGCGTGTGAACACTGCCAAATGCGTTTCCGAAGGAGGCATCACCTCATGCATCATAAATGTGGACTTAGTGGAGTCAGTGTAATGAGCAACTCTTCAACAGCGGGATCGCAGATCGGCTCTCCGTCACTAGCAAGTGATGACCTCGAGGAGGATATTGACATTGATATCGACGTGGATATGGAAGAGAATGAGGGATCTCTAGCTAGGAAGATGAGAGCGCCCGTCCAGATTCCAGCCCATCGTCAAATGCCGAGCCCCGTTGTGAATACCAGTTCCATGAATCCTCTTCCATTGAACCTTTCCGGCATTCCAACAAACCTGCCAGAACAAACAGAGCCTGAGGATCTCTCGATGTCAACTGGTATACATAGAACACACTCTCACTCTCACAGCAGTGGGGATTCCCCACTGAGTCGCAGTCCTAGCAGCGACACCCACCAAGAGGAGGAAGACGAGGAACTCGATGTCTCGGCAGCTAGCCCTAGCAGTCTTTTTCTCCATCAGCACAAGACCAAGTTCCACCGCCACCTTCTTAAAACAACCAACATAGATGAGGCATCCTAGTGTTCTTCGTGGGTTATGAAGACCCTGCGAATCAACACAAAAGCCGGCGCCCTCCAGAAGGTGCGTCAATCCGGCCGACTCTAATCAAAAGCACGCACTCGTCAGTGATACACCGGTTCACAGTCAGTACCGTCAATAGACATATATATATATATATATATATATATATATATATATATATGTTTGTGTGTGTGTGTGTGTGTAATTGAAAAAAACAGTATTAAAAAAATTCGGGATGTAAATATTCTTAATTTAACTTCTGAGAAACAACAATTTGGAGTTAATAAGGAAAAACCTTATTTTTTCAACTTCTTTCAGACTATTTATTCAGAATTGTACAATAATAACGTTTCGGAATCGGACCGATTCCTTCATCAGATTGTCTAATATAAAATATGAACAATTAAAAACATATTATGTAAAAAGTAAAATGTAAGAATTTAACAGTTGCTTGTACGTATATTATTTTTGGAACTAATTATAGATACGGACAGATGACAAATCGAAAATGTTTGGGAAGTATTAAAAGTTCTTAATATTATTATAAATGCTCATTTTCTGAAATAAATAGGACCAGCAAAAGTGTAAATTTACCTGTATGATGCAGAAGTATGTTGAAATTAAATAATGATTAATTATTCGAAGCTTGAACATTTTTTTATAATAGTGAAGTTAAATAATTAAAATTATAAGGATGGCGGAGTGTGCATCCTCCGTTTCGTTACATTGAGAACGCTTTTCTGCCAGAATGAAGCATTGGCGCATGCGTAGAAACCCTTCTAAAGGATCATAGCCGTAAGAACTAGTATTACTATATAATAAAATAGATGTGATTGAATAATCAAACAGTATAAAAATCGAAGTGGTATAACAATTAACTGATAAACGTAGAACAGATGTAATCAGACACGAGAATGAAGTGGACTTAAGATAATGAATCTAAAACCATGTTAGTAAGATTAATTGAAAAAATCGAAATCAGTTACTTTGTTGAGACAGTTTTTCCCTTTTTTAATTAAACCCATTTCGACAAAGGGAAGCTTATAATAATTAGTTTCAACATGTAGGATTTCGACCTCATCCCATTTAATGGCAGTTGGATCCCTCTTATGGCATTGAACTAAATGTTTAGCTATAACTTTATAATTTTTTTCCACATGGTTGATGTTATTTTTATTTTATTCTGATGCGTAGGGGACGTTTTTTTTCTCCTACATAAGTCCTGCCACAGTTATACGTGATTTTATAAGCTAAATTACATTGATCTGAAGTATCGAATTCATCTTTTCCTAATTTAGTAATTTTATTTAACTTGGATTCAACTCTAAAAAAAAGTTTTTATTTAAAATTTATTTAATAGCCTTTTGAAAATTTAAAATAAAAACTTTTTTTTAGAGTTGAATCCAAGTTGAATGTATTGATTAAATTGGGAAAAGATGAATTAGATACTTCAGATCAGCGTAACGTAATTTATAAAATCACGTGTAACTGTGGCAGGTCTTATGCAGAAGAAACAAAACGCCCTCTACGCATCAGAATAAAATAAAAATAACATCAACCAGGTGGACAAAAATTACAAAGTTATAGCTCAACATTTAGTTCAATGCCATACTAGGGATCCAACTAGCATTAAATGGGATGAGGTCGAAATCTTACATGTTGAACCTAATTATTATAAACGTCCCTTTGCCGAAATGGTTTTCATTAAAAAAGAAGGAGAAAACTGTCTCAGCAAAGTAACTGATTTAGATTTTTTCAATGAATCTTACTAACATGATTTTAGATTCATTATTTTGAGTCCACTTTTATCTCGTGTCTCATTACATCTATTCTACGTTTATCAGTTAATTGTTATACCACTTCGATTTTTATACTGTTTGGTTATTAAATTATTATTATTCAATCACATCTATTTTATTGTATGGTACTGCTAGTTCTTACGCCTTTGATCCTTTAGAAGGGTTTCTACGCATGCGCCAAAGCTTCATTCAGTCAGACAAACGTTCTCAATGTAACGAGTGCTCATATCATGAAGGAATAGTAAGGAGTAGTATGTCCGTAAAAAAGAAGTGGTCTTGAAATCCTCCAAAAATTAGGAGAGAGAACGATAATAGTGCAGTCACACGCGCAGCCATGAAATACTGAAATCACGGCTGCGCGCAAAACTGCACTTATAAGAGACGCAGATAGTAACTTTCGGATATTTCCAGTTCCACTTTCGTCTACGTTCACCCATGGGAGATATCACTCCTTACTACTCCTTCATGGCTCATATCTTAAGTTGGAAACGGAGGATGCACACTCCGTGATCCTTATAATTTTCATTATTTAACTTCACTATTATAAAAAAAATGTTCAAGCTTCGAATAATTAATCATTATTTAATTTCAACATACTTCTGCATCATACAGGTAAATTTACACTATTGTCAGAAACTTACTAATATATTTTCCATCCTAGCATCCACTCTCATAAATATGTATTTCATTTTCAAATAATATTTTATATATTACAGGTCCTATTTATTTCTTCTTATTTTTTTTTTGATTTTTTATCTATCTATTTCTATAATTGGTTCCAATAATTATATACATACAAACAACGGTTAAATTCTGCGAAATGTAAAAGGTATCGTAATCTACTATTCTATTAATTTTTTCATATTACATTTTATTTTTTACATGATATGTTTCTGATTGTTCATATTTTACAATAGACATTTTGATGAGGGAATCTGTCGAATCCGAAACGTTATTATTGTACTGATCTGAATAAATAGTCTGGAAGAAGTCCAAAAAATAAGGTTTTTCCTTATAAATTCCAATTAAAAACAAAAAAACAGGTTAAACAACTACTGCAGGGTACCACTGGGAGCAACTACCATTTATGAAAATGACCCTGGCTCTTAGTAAAACCGCGGTTAATCACACCTATGGCCATGGCTTACGACCGTAAGATAGGTTGCCACAGGGATATATATATATACATATATATTGCGATTCGATCGATTACCCAGGTGAAAAAGATATATATAGTTTATATATAGCGGACAAAACACTGATATTTTTCATTTTTTTATACAGAAAAAGTTATAAAACAAATGACAAATGTCATTGTCTTTTCCACTATATATAAACTATATATAAATTGTTCACCTGTGTATTTTAAATATTTTATTCGTACCTTTACTTTATACCGACTGAGAAGGCTGATTTATGTTCACCATATAGCCTGTGACTGCAGATACCAAAGCAGCTTCAGGTTTGAGGTCGGATAAATAGTATATAATGAGAAATTCAGGGATGTGTGTATGTGCATGTGTGAGAGGATATGCCTCAATTACCTCACTATAGATAGGATTTGTAAATAGTTCATTTTTGACAAGCGGAAGTTACAAAGTGTGTCGTTGTGGATATAGTGCGCGTCGTTTAAGGATCTACCAGCAGGTGGTTTCTATCTTTAGTTAACTAGAAATTGCGCGGAATGCGCGAATGCATGGTTACTATGTTTATATGTGCATATGTATATAGTGCGAGAATGTGATACTGGAGAGAGCGCGTGAATTTACTGGTATACAAGTTCCTCTGGCAGCAAGACCAGCGCAGCGGAGAAATGTGGCATGGGTTCATTCCGCCCTCTGTCACCATTTTGTGAATGTCAGTTAACCAATTATTTTAAAGACGATCAACATGAACGCAAACATAGCAATTTTCATAATTTACAAATCTCTTCATGTTATAATACTGTTATATTTCTGTTACATTATATTGATGAAATTTGCTGTATTGTTACATAACATTTCAATCGGTACGATCTTCTTGTTATATGTAACAATATTACGAATTATAGATATTATTGTACAAATATATTACAGTAATATAACAAAAAGAAACCTTACATTCCTATGAAAGCGTTATGTTATATCTTATTGAAATGAAAGACTGTAACCTTTTGTTTTTATTGACTTTTACTAGCTTAGACTTATTATTATTCCTCTTTATACTTTATTTATTTTATGATTAGCGCATGGAAATCTAAGACAATGTTACCGTTCAGTTTTTAGCATACTACCAATCTACCTCCTATACATTATCGTTTATAAAAAAACATTGTTTTTTCTTTTTAAATACACATGCAAAATTTATTGAACACTCGTTTCTGGTTTGATTCGCTGGACAAGTTATTTTTCCAACCTTGTATATTTGTTTTTTTTTGTCTTTTCTTTGTTATTTTGTTTGGTTCTTTTATTTGTCTCTTTTTTTGTAATTGCACATTCCAATTCTGTCATACAAGAAGTCAAAGGAATTGAGATGATTTTTTTCGTGTATCGGCGACAATTGGGAGTAGATCACTCCTATTGAAAGCAAAGGTCCGTTTAGCATCACCTGCAGCTGATTGTCATTCGCGAACTAGTTTTCGCCAAGTCCCAATTCTTGCTCCCTGGATGAATAATTGGGACCTAGGTTGTTTTGAATGCAAAGCTGATTTATGTCTAGCGAACATAAGGCAAATTTTTGATTCGAGGCCACCTCGACTTATTGTTCGCTCCTTCCCACTGAAATATTTGCGCGAAGGATACAACTTTGCAATGCACCCGTAGTCATAGTTAGTCTATGGTCTTGTCCAGAACTAGGGGTTCACAAAGGTTTCTGCTCTCTTCTTTCCTCTTACTCGTTCTCTAACGCTTGTGCAAATATCACTCAGTGACGTCAATTGCTCGTGTTTCTCTGTTGCTTTCCCCAATCCCTATTCAGCTCTTTGGCGAGACAGGTCTTTTGAGAAATTCGAGAACAAGATCGAAATGCAAAGAGACAAGTTAAGGAAAACTGATTATTAAAGGCTAACTTTCCAACCTATTAAGGATGTACTCTCTGTACACTTAATTCGACTCAAATTGAGCAATTTTATAGTGATTTACGAAATCGGAAAAAATATATACTTTCTATAGTAATTGTAAATTATTGTGTAAGAGAAACATAAGCGTACTTTAGAACATAATTTTTTGCATAAAAATGGTTTACTTACCAATAATAATTATTTGGATTTTTGATTCCATTAAATTACTCAAGCTTTAACTTGATTGATAAAATCCACAAAAAAAGCTCATTGATAATAATTTGAAAGAATTTCAGAAAAGAACCCTTAGCGTCTTTAATAATTGTTCATTTGAAAATATTTATTTGCATATTTGTGTTTTTCGTTTTAGACAAAGGTCTCAACTATCATTCAATTTTAATGAACAATATAGCTCACTTTATTCCCTAAAAGATTCTTAACAATTCTATTCGTTACGTTTTTATTGTATATTATTTAGAAAATGATTTAATTCGAAAAAGATTTAATTCGAAAAATGAATAACAAAAATTAATTGTACCTGTGCTTTTTAAATGAAATGATATCTGTAAAAACGTAATAAGTAGACTTGTGAAGAATCTTTTAAGGAATAATATGAGCTAGCTAATTAAAATTGAATGGAAATTACGAGTTTTGTCTAAATTCAAATGTGAAGAGGTATGTGCAAATAAAAATATTATAAGAAGGTGTCATCATACAAAATAATTGGTGGTCGATTCCTTAAAAGCAACGGTATTTATTCAGTCATAAATAGCTGAAGCAGATAATTGTCTATAAAATTTTCGTATGGCGTAAGGGAGCGTCCCGGGTAAAAATCATAAGTATGGGATTGATCAATCATTGAATTTCAGCAGTGTAAAACATGCGGCGGTTGGCTCCGCAAATCTCCATCAGGTAGGCCGTGAGCCATAGGTTAGATCTGCAAGTACTCTGCAAGGGACGGATTAGGAGGATTAGAAACTGAACGATAGGGGGTTTTTTTTAGATAGACTGAGATTTTAAATTAAAGTGTGAATAATAGTTTTCTTAATTTTAATTATGTCAGGGCTCAAATTTTTCTCTTTATAAGTTCTTTTTTACATTGATTCTGTACTTAATTTATAATAACTTTTTTTTGGCTGAGTTTTGAAGAAGGATTTCGTTTTTTTTACTTTAACGAAAAAAGTGAAAAATAGGTATTCTCGAAAATCCAAGTCCCCTATTTTGTTCAAACTGTTTGCAATTGCTGAAAGATATTAAAAATATTAAATTTGATACTGTTAAAAAAGTAGCTAATATGTAATATGTCATAATTAAATATTACTTTTATATATCTTTCAAAGAAAATTTTATACGAGTGAGCATTCCTAAAAACAAATTTACTTGGATTTTAAATGGTTTTCCTAATTAAATTTTTAATAACAATAGTGGATAGTACATAGATGCATTTGTTAAGTAAGTTTGTTTACACAATTATTAAATTCGATTGAATCATAGCAAGAAGACGTTGCTTAACAAATAGCTTTTTATTTCGCCAAAAAGCGTCATTTTATTTATATTTGCATAACATGATGAAGATTGATTTAAACAATCATTTTTAACAATAAAAAAGGTTTATTATCATCTAAATGTCCCTAAAAAATTTAGAAGTTATTTATAGTTGATTGCGTCGAAAGAACCAATATTTTACCAAAAATAGCTAAATTGCGCATTTTTTAATTATTACCCTTTAAACAATTATTAATTTTCATTGAATGACCAAATATGAGATTTAGGTTTCATTGCCAAGTAATATATGATCGATTTATATGGATTACTGTTTATTACATATATTTATAAATTAACAATTCGCTTACTAAATTTAATTAATTCAACTGAAAAACTTTTGTTGTCCATGAATTGTTCAAATATAGAGCGAATCAAGTGACCAAACGCTATAAATCCCCACGAAACCATTTTCATTTATTTTTCTTTAAAATTTATTAATCAATTTTTTCTACTATTAAATGATTGCATTTTTATATATTTCTGAAAATTGTGCATTTTAGAGATCAATTATTTATCGCAAATCTACTGCACCCCTACAAATTATCTATGTAAATTTTAAAATATATCTGGCATTTTTTGGAATTTTCCATTCAATTTACGGAGTCCTACGTTTAAACTGAAAACATTACCTCTGAATATTCTACAGTTTTCCGCCTATTTCTCATTAGGATCCAGTGATCTTTTATACATATTATTCATTACACCAGTTCTCAGGCCCATTTCAATACATACAGTTGAGATTACTAAATTGTCGGACAGGAATAAGATTTGCGGAACGAGACGGGAGGATTAGAGAACCTTTTTCGATCCACGGATTAGAGACAGGGCAATTTATGCAACTACCCTACGCCCAAAACATGTATGGTAAATGAGACAATTCCATACTTCAAGTATATTGAAATAATATAGCTAAAGAATAGCTAAAGTATAGCTGAAGTATAGATTAAGTATAGGTGAAGTATAGGATATACTTCATCTATACTTGAGTATGGCTAAAGTATCGCATACAATATGTGTTCATTTGTTTTTAAAGATATCATAGCAAAACGGGATAAAACCAAACGCATCGTGAATGTTAGATCGTCCGTAAATTAAAAAATTTCGTGATTCAAATAATTTCTGGAGAAAAGTGTCCAACGAACATTGTTCGCGAGTGTAATAAAGAAGCCAGTTCCCTGGTATCAAGATAACTGCAGACTGGCGCCAGCTGGGTGCCAGAAAAAGAAGAATCTGTTTGCAGTCTGGCGCCCGGCTGGTTCCGCTTTGGCGTGCTGTTCTGGCGCCAGAGTCTGGTTTAGCAGATCCTGGCCCAGACTGGTCATGATATACACAAGACAAAATGAAAATAAAGTAAAATGGTACTAAATAGGTTTCTGTAATAGTTTTACACTATATTTCAGCCCTTTCTAGGAGAATATACTGCGGAGACGTCACTACATTTCAGGCGAAACACACTGAAATATTACAAACATAACCCCTTGTCGTGTAAGCTCATTGCAAGTTTGGGGATACTTATGAATCATTCAGATTTCCGATTGTTAGATTTTCAATTTATTACCTAATTTCTACATTAATTACTAGTGTTTAAATTAAATACCAGAATCTGGTTCCTTTATTCATCAGATTGTGCTTATCGTCTGGTCTGATCATTTCTCCCGCCAGTCTGGTCGACTAGAGGGAGCAGATGCTGAGTCAGACTCTGGCCTCTGTCATACAAGCCAGACGTTGCTACTAGGGT
>CAKNWT010132556.1:799-11936 GCA_932066315.1 Andricus coriarius
CTTTTAAACTGCACTTTTCTCGAAGGTCTTTGACATTTTCGTTAACATGTGTTCTTTTATAACTGCTCTCTCTCTCTCTCTCTCTCTTTCTCTATATCTCTCTCTCTCTCTCTCTCTCTCTTTTAATGCCCTTTTCTGGAAATCTGGCAAATTCTGAGAGTTTTCCTGTCTAAACACAACTTTAGTATATGACGTGACTTTGTAAACGACGCATCGTGAATATTCAGTTGCTTTTGATTTTTCAAGTTTTACTAAATAAAAGTGAAATTTTAGGTTTTCAAAGTGTTGATTTTAATAATAAATATAATAAATTTGGTTAGACATGTTGTGTGATTCTTACATTGTGATTTAAACAATTGTTAGATTTTTAAATAGTGGTTTCCTAAGTGTGGAAAGGAGAAAAACGTAAAACGTATATTGTGGATTTTTCAAAAGAAGGCAAATACAGGGATTTCACATTTTTCATGAATAGAAAAGGATTATATATATTTTTTAAATTTATCAAATTCATAGTGTTTGTGAGGACAATGGGTTTTATTGAAATAGACAGAAATTGGAATAATCTGATTGATGTGACTTAGGAAAAATGAACATGAAAGTAATTTTCACAGAAGTCCCAGATATCATTCAGTCCTTTCTAAGCATAAAATTACACATGGTCATGATTTTAATTGAAATGATATTAAAATTCTTTGTCATGAGAAAAATCAGAAAAAGAGATAATTTATGGAGATGTTATTTATAAAGAGCGAGGGAAACAAAGCTATTAATTCAAAAAGGGACCTCTCAAAATATAACAAAGTATGGGATAGAGTAATTAACTGGTTACAGTAATTTTCTTTGACTAGATAGGGAAAAGATTTCTTCTTTATATAACAATCAATTTCGCAATAAACATATTGGATGCCATTGAACTTAATCAAATATTGTATTAATACTGTTTCAAATATTTTCTTTGCAGGTTTATTCATTTTTCATACCTTTAGTTATTCCTTATAAATAATCCTGACTTCGAAACATGTTAGGCCCCTCGTAATATAAAAAAAAAAACGGAAAAAGGAAAAGGGAGAGGTTGGTTTTTGTTTGACTTTTTCCTTTTTTCCCCTCTTTTTTCATTATGTTATTCTTGTCTCTAATGAGCCGAAAAGTGAGGTTTTTGGAAGTTTATTGTTTGATTGTGAATCGATTTTTGCTTAGTTTGCGAAAGTTATTCATGATAAGATGGATTTCGTTTCAATCTTAATTAAAAAATTTAAATAGTGACACAGAAATTAATTTCCATTTAAGAATACCTTAATATAGCAGAATTTACCTCTCAAAATTACTGTCCTCTTGTACTATTTAATATATATTTTTTTCATTTCTGAGAACTGGAAAATCAGTTCTTCTATGTATTCCTAAAAAGAAAATTCTGAAAACCACATAACTCAAGAGAAAACCGGGTGTCCCGTCTTACCCCGGTGTCCCGTCCCGCCCCTGTTTCCCCTAGATAGAAATAAATACGAGAATATTAAATTTACAAAGTTATCAAACCACCCTACTGAAATCTCTCTTTGTGACTAACTTCACTCACACCCATGTCTGTTTCTTAGGTTAAGGTTACTTATCCACTCGGTATCAAAAAATATTTTAACGATAGAAAGGGTCTATGACTAACAATATTTTGTTGATGAACTCACCTGGTAAATGGTCTTCTGCAATGAGAAAATGTGTGTGACCGCAGGTGACGCCGAAAACATTATCGATCTAATAAACGATGACATTCAATTGTGGGGGCATCAAAAAACCGTTTTTTATACTGCAGTCAGAAGCATTAAATTGATTAAAAACTTTATTTTCTAATTGTGTGTTCTGATACGGAAACATATGCCCATTCAAAGAATGTTAATTGTTCAAGAAGTGAAGAAATAAACGAATTCTACTTTGGAAAAATATATTTTGGCCTGAAGTTCGTGCTATCCTTGCTTGAACTCATAAAATTTCAGCATGGTATAGAGAGATCAAGATTTCTTTCAGATTGCCGGAAGCCCCAAGATTTCCAAAACGTATGGCGATCGGGACACTCCAGGAGAAATCAGACCCAGCTAAACTCGGCGGCGTTCGGGTGGAGTCGGCTGTCAGTTTGTCTCACCGAGGCCATGTGTACATTACGAAGGTCTGAATATGTGAATGCTTTGTAGTGAGAATGCTCCACCCTTGGCGAAAGATTTCGAAGATTTATAAGAGGTCCAAGAATTCCTTAAAGAGTTCGCTTCAGACTTCCAGCGGGGCAATCTGACATTTCTTAGTGAATAGCCCGTTGCCAAAGCATTAACCGCGAGGTAATACAGCTCAGGCGTAAAATTTGAAAGCAGGATCGCAGTGCGAGGAAGGATCTGAATTGACCGTGCTATGGTCGCAAGAAACCCATGCTGAAATCACAGGGATTCCTTGTAACGACAGCACGGTCAATTGATAGGCTTTTCTCGCTCGGCGAGACTGCTCTTACAAGGGAAGGTCTTCAGGTCTTCAGCGCCCGTAGGGTTATAACCGGTCAGAAAAGATTCCTTGAGGTACCCACAACAAAGTTCAACCCATCCTAGCCCCCACCTTTTCGATATTTTTCCACCTCTATTCTGAAAAGTTTTGAATTTTAACCATTTTAATGCAGTTTTTAACATGCAATTAAAGCACATTTTTTAACATTAGTTTCTCCTCGTTGCAAAGTCTTATCTAGTATTGTATGGATAGGTTATTATTTATGTTTTTGAGAATTCTTTACACGATTCTGATGTGACTTTTTTATTATAATATCATCTTCATGAAGAATTTAACGTCTGAATTGATCATCTTGTAAATTCTACGATAGTCGATAAATCTAATTTTAACGATATTTCTAACAAAAACCTTGAATGAGAGTTTTTCTTTCATATTTTTCGTGGGATGTTTGTTACTTAACCGGAAATAAAATTGACATGCAAATATACATGTACTTCGGAAATGACCCTTTGCTTTCCAACAACTGAAATTACCGCATTATTTGCAGCACTGTGTTATCGTAGAATTTACAAGATTATCAATTAAGACGTCAAATTCTGCATGAAGGTCATGTTATAATAAAAAAGTAACTTCAGAATCGTGTAAAGAATCTTCTACAATATAAATAATAACCTATCAGTTCAATACTAGATAAGATTTTGCAACGAGGAGAACGAACGTTAAAAAAATTTGCTTTAACTGCATGTGAAAACCCGCATAAAAAAGGTTAAAATTCAAAACTTTTCAAAGCTCAGGTGGAAAAACATCAAAAAGGTAGGGGCTAGGATGGGTTGAACTTTATTGTGGGTACCTCTAGGAATCTTTTCTGACCGGTTATAACCCTCCGGGCACTGAACACCTGAAGACCTTCCCTTGTTAGAGCATTAAATGTTTAACTTTCCCATTATAAGACATATGCTTACTTAAAATCCATGAATTCTGGCTAGAATAACAAAGAAAGGGACCTGCCACAAATGCATGAGAGGTATTTTTGCTATTTCCCTTAGATTTTCTTTCCGTGTTCCAGGTAAATTTGAAATAATTAGTGCACAACGAACTATAAAATGAATCACGTGCTACCAGATTCTATGATTGAACATTTTTTTAGTTGAATGGAAGCCAGTAGTTTTCTTGAGAGAGGATATTGATGATTTTTTAATTTTCACCCTTACCTTCTCCGCTCTTCCCGTATCACCCCTCTTCACAATGGTCTTCACCTCATGTCCCAAATCCCTATATCATACACACCCGCGCACCCAGTCACCCCCTACGCACATATGTATACTCTCAAACGAGACACCCTATACCACTATACCCCCTTTCCCTCTTTTCGTAACCTGAGGTCCGCCCACTCGAAGAAAAATTGAGAAATAATTTTTGCGAAGAGTGTAGGTCTGCACACGTCAGAAATATTAGGATCTGCAGTTGGTTGTTCGATTGAATAAGACTTCGTGAAATCGTAATGCTATACCTCAGAAGTTTGGGCCCTAAGAATTTTCGAAAATTTTAAAAATTACGGAAGATACGTAATGATGAATTTTGGGGTTACATTTTTTTGAATTATCAATATTTCTGGAAACTCTGATTGGATTTTGATCAAACTCGTACATGTTGGATTTAAAATAATATATTTTAAGAATATAACACAATTAATAAAAAAAAATTTTTGCCCGAAAAAAAGTGAAAAAATTTTTTTGATTCAATTTGTCGTGACGCACTCCCTTTTTCAATTTTTTAAAATATCGATACAATGATTCCCTGTGAAGTCACTTTTCTTAAAAAGAAATCATGGGGACTCTTATAGGTCCCAAGATATCGTCATTTTA
The DNA here is from genome assembly GCA_932066315.1 of Andricus coriarius. NCBI lineage: Eukaryota > Metazoa > Arthropoda > Insecta > Hymenoptera > Cynipidae > Andricus > Andricus coriarius. The sequence continues at coordinate 5,143 of CAKNWT010132556.1, forward strand.
GCGAGACCGTGCGCCGTCTCTCCACTGCGGTGCGGTGTCAGTGTCGCGGCCCGCGAGCAGTGGAAGCTCTTTTGTCTCAGTATTACACCTCTTTTTCGCGGCTACCTTCATGCCCCTACAGGCTTCAGATGTTTTGGGATGCTATTTTCTATATTTGGCAGCTCGCGTCCCAGAACGTAAGGAGTTCCAGAGTTAGATTTAAGTTCTCAATGGGCACAAAAACATTAACGTCCTGAGAACGTTCTAAAGACGTTCCTAGGACGTTTGTGTCTGTCCAATTGATGTCCTAAAGACGTACCATATTCCATATACCGTCTTTGGAACACGGGACGTCTTTAGAACATCAATTAGATTGACACAAACGTCCTAGGAACGTCTTTGGAACGTTCTTAGGATGTTAATGATTTTGTGGCCACTGGGTTCATAGAGGAAATTACGCCACCACTCATACCTCGTTCTTTCAATCCTTTTGAAAAAAAATCCACAATAAAATAGATGTGAAGAAACTCCGTCCTGTTCCAAGGAGATTAAATTTTATCAGACTGAACATCTAGTCCCATTTGCTGACTATTTTGATGAAGATTTACAATATGATGTTGAAAGAGAAGATAATAGTTGAATAAAGTTGAATGAAATTTTGCAAATATTAAGAGTTCCATCTATTAAAAAGACAGCGGATCTTCGAACAGGGACTACAGAAAGAAAGAAGGCAGCTGCGATTAAGACAGATCTTGACATTTAAATGAAAAAGGTATTCCATTTTATTGAAGATGACTGAAGTAAGAAAGATATGGAAGAACTTACTAACGAAATTAAAGAAGTTGTCGGAAGAAACTGTCAAAATGGTTGCCAGGGAAAAAAGACTGTATGTCTGTATAACAGCATGATGGTTCTTGAAAACTGATATAAAAACGTCTAATTCTAGGTAATTTGAAAGAAGTTTATGCCAATTTTGAAGAAAAGTTTCCGGATCTAAAAATTGGCTTCTCTATATTTGCAGAATTGCGACCAAAGGAATGTATTTTTGCAGGCGCGAGTGGAACACATTTCATTTGTGTTTGAAAAATTCATGAAAATACTAAATTATTTATTGTTGGAGCAAACTTGAGTCAACTTGCTGAAAATGACGCGAATTCAAAGTGCTTAGGTTCATACAAAACCACGTTGTCTTAGATGATTTGCGATCCTAAAACACCTTCCGGTTGTTTAGGATCGTTCAAATCTTGCCCAGGTGTGAAATATTTAATAGAAAAAGCCAAAAGCGTTTTGAAAGCAGCTTCAATGAAAGAGTCACCTAGAATAGGCTGGGTCGAAAAACCAACATTGTGCGTCCAGGAAACGCCTGGGTGCGGAAAAGTGGCCTAGTCCAATCCGAAACTCAGCGCACTTTCAAATTTTGAAATCCGATAATATCTTCAGTCTGTTCTTTGAGGGTGAAATCTCGAAATTTCACTAAAAAACACTAACTTTTAAGGTTTTAAAAAAATGGACTTAAAATCGATACCGATACCTTCCAAGGGCGACTTTACGATGAAAAGTCATCAGAGGGTACTTAGAGGTCCGTACCGAGTCGCCAAAGTCACCCCATGCCAATCCTCATGGAGTGGGAAAAGGCTCAAGATTGCGTATTTTCGAGTAAAACGCTTAAATACTTGTGCAGCTCCCAGCTCACTGAGTTCTACTACTTCAACTACTACCCAACCAACCAACCATATGCAGAACGGGCTTATTTAAGTCTCAGAGTCATTAATTACACCCACAAAGTCTTTCTTAGTGTCAAATAAGTTGACAGTCTTCCGAGAAAGAAGTGTGGTGCGTACCTGTCGGTCCCGAGCGTCGGGACCGATGCCTTGTCTGGACACCTCTGTTACCAGTCTAACAGTTCTTTCCACCGCTACTGTGTGACAAGGGAAAGATGTAAAGTCCCAGTCTGATACCAAGCCATCGGCCATAGATGGCTTAGCGGTAAGTTCATCCTCTGTTATAGGAATTAAAACTGGAGGTACGGTAAGTGAAACATCTGTCTGTTCCCAATCAATCATTTCTGTGTAATCATTAGCTCCAAAATTAATTTTTGGCACAATATTGTATCTAACAGTTGTCTGTTTGCTTATGTTTTGCTTCCAGGAAATTGGTGAGTGCGTCTTGGCGAATGGTAAGCCTAGGGTCGGTTACCATTCCAAGAAGTATATTTTCTGGCATGGCAAAGAAGCCGTTTGTTTTAATGGAAGTGTTTACCACATTTCGCTACTTCAGAGGAAGAAACCTTGAGAATTTGATTGCTTGGAAGAGGTGCCGACTCTCATCAGCGATAGACTTATCCCGTCTGATGTGGAACCACTGAGGTACGTATACTGTGAGTAAGTATTCAACTAATACTTGCAGTTTCTTTGTGGGTCTTTTTGTCCTTATGTATAATCTCACAATTCTATTTGCAGTTTTTAGCCAGCGAGCCATGTTGATGAGGCCTATCTACCGTGAGTCCAGCTCAGGAGAGCACGCTCCGGACCGTATAGCATCTGATATCTCATAAAGATACCTTTGATTTGAGCTGAGATCAGTGGGCTCAATCTCAGGTAAGTCACACTCAACTTGCTTAAACTTTACAACATCGAGGGTCTCACAAAATGGAAGTTGTCCCCCTATTGGCCCTGAGTATTTGTTCGGACCAGAGGTAGGTCCGTCAATAAATACGAAAAGACTTCTGAACGGTAGCTCATTGAAATGTAATAGACAGACAACCCATTGCAAGGGACGTTCAAGTCGTTCCTCTAGTAGGCGAATAATTCCTTCCTTCCAGCCCGTATTCGTATTTGTACCGTCACAGCCCACGACTACCACTGCATCGAAACCTCCACTCATCTTGGGCATGGCTCGATGGTGTGACGACATGGTCTACGTATTTAGAACCTGATTCGGGCACCAAAGATATGTGTTCCTCCTTAATAAATCCGGAGGCTGTCAATGTTTCGTCTTTCCGACTATCAAAGTATAAGCCACGAATAGAATCCTCATGGCGTGATTTCTCCTTCAACGTGAAGCCTATTTTAGTTTTCTTTTTAATGTGCCGCAGCCCGTCGATGTGGAGGCCGATGCAGTAGGACCGCTTTCCCCACCCTCTCCCCGTTAAAGTCTGCCTCTTTTTGCATTACGTTCTGCTCTCTTATGTATTTTTTTTGTTTCAGAGACATCTACCCTGGCGATTCCCATGAGTCTTTTACCTCTTTGGTCAAGGTAGAAGGCATGCTCTATGGTTGGAAACTTCTTTTCCTTGGGACAGGATAACCTAGATAAGTCAACGCACTTACCAGCGGCTATTGTTGAATAATTCAGAGCAGTACTCTTTGAAGGCGGCGATTTTCTCATCCTTATTACTTTGAGAAGTTGTTTTACTCTTCAATCAATTTTTCAACGTAGTGTATTTTTTATGAAGATTTGCGAGAAATTCCTTAATGTGCTGCTCTGAGACCGTTGGGGTAGAAGCAAATTCCCAAATAACTATTAGTTTGGAACAGACTTCGTCGGCAATGTCTCCGAACGAAGGCTCCTTGTCTTTTTCTGAAAGACAGCCTTCGAACCTCCTGACAACATCGCAGAACGTCAGCCCTCGTTGGCAAAACGTTCGGACCAAAATATTTTGGAGGACCAAATATAGGGCACTGCACAAAGTCTCTCTTTGCGAATTTCGACATGCTGTGGCATAGAAACCAAAGAGGGGAGTGCAGGCAGAACCAGAATCTTTACCACCAAAAGAGCCAGAGACGAGACAATGAGAAGAAGAACCTATAACGACAACGTCGACAAGCACCTGCGAGTGAACGAACATTAGGCGTGAGCCTTCAGTGAAGAGGTGGCACAGACGCTCGTGTGCTCGTAGACAGACATGACCCAGGGACCGCACAAGTATTTAAGCGTTTTACTAGAAAATACGCAATTTTGAGCCATTTCCCCCTCCATGAGGTTTGGCATGGGATGACTTTGGCGACTCGGTACGGACCTCTAAGTACCTTCTGATGACTTTTCATTGGAAAGTCACCATTGGAAGGCATCGGTATCGATTTTAAGCCCATTTTTGCAAAACTTTAAATTTTAGTATTTTTCAGTGAAATTTCGAGATTTCACCCTCAAAGAAGAGACTGAAGATATTATCCGATTTTAAAACTTCAAAGTGCGCTGAGTCTCGGATTGGACTGGGACACTTTTCCGCACCCAGGCGTTTCCTGGACGCACAATGTTGGTTTTTCGCCCCAGCCTAACCTAGAATTGGTGGACTTCGACAGACCATGCCTCTTTGGAAACTTTGTGTGACACAGCTGATGATTATTATAAGAAACTCACTAAACATTCAACTGATCTTCTAAAACACGACGTATGGGAATAAACAACAGACCACGGTCCATCCCGCTGTAGTTTATTTTAAGAAAGATGGTAAAGTCGTGTGCGAAAGTTATGCGATTATTTCAGAAGATATTGAGCATAATACTAGTGCAGCTCATTTGTTTATGGAAAAAATTATTGCTGAGTTGAAAAAAAATACACTGTTCGGAAAATCATGTATTTCACTGATGCTGCAGTTTCTCAATAAAAAAAATAAAAGCAACTTCGTCAACCTAGCACATCACAAGCGAGATTTTAGGGTTGAAGTTTCCTGGGAATTCTTTGCTTCTTCTTATAGTAAAAGTCCGTGCGATGGAACAGGAGGAACTCTTAAGCGAGAAGCTGCACGATCTAGTCTTCAACGGCAAAGTAACTATCAGATTTTGACAGCCAGATATTCATACGAGTGGGGCACTAATGCTTTGCTACATATCAAGTTGATATTTTGTTCACAAAAAGAGCACAAGAGAAAAGCTCGGAGCTTGAACAGTCGGTTTGACAAAGGTCAAACAACTACGGGTATCAGACGCTTTGACTCTTTCAAACCGATTGGTGATAATAAAATAGAGTGTAGACAATACTCGGCCTCCACAGAAACTCTTAAATTCGAAATCGAAAAGACAGCTAAACGAAAGCCCTAGCATTTTTCTTACTGACACATATATCACACACATATCAGAAATGTTTGACAATTACATTTCATTTTGGCTTCTGGAAATCAAAGTCACCAACTAAGGAAAAAAAATTAAACCGCATTTGACTGTTAAAGAATGGTGAAACTTATAAAGTAGCAGGTTCAATTGTTCGCGGGTCGCGACACTGACACCGCATCACAGTGGAGAGGCGGCGCACGAGCTCGCTAAAATGACGAAATCTTGGGACCTATAAGAGTATCCATGAATTTTTTTTTAAAGCAAGATGATTTCACACAGAATCATTGTATTGATATTTCAAACCCAAAAAAACAGCACGTGCGTCCTTGACTACGACCCGAGACAGATTTATGTGGAAACATCTTCGGTATATGTTAACTGGAATTGAAATCTTACATAAAGCAAATAATAACTCATGAACATCTAGCGAGTATAAAAATTTATTTTCTCTTGTATGTAATGCCGTGCAAAAGTTTCCAGACATCTATTTTCCCATCTGTTCAACAAGAACCCTAGTTGTAATAATAATAAACTGTAAATTTTCTTTCAATTATTGCATGAAAGGTGATAAAAGTACCCGTTTTATGGGCATAAATGAAAGGCAGTATGTATTAATTTTATTACAAGAGAGAGACAAAGAGAGGAGAGAGAAAAAAGAATAACTGAAAGGCTGAGTAAGTGAAAGGAAGCAAGCCTCCGGCCGAAATTTGTCTTGTATATCATTGCAATTTCACGAAGTTTTATTTAAATCGAACAAACAGCTGTAGATCCTGATATTTCTGACGTGTGCTGATAAATATATATATATATATATAGCTAAGTCATAAGGACAACCATAGAATTTCACCGGGAGCGGGTGCCATTGTACAAAATTACTAGAGCTCCCGGAAAAATGGCGTTAAAATATCAGCTGAAACCACGTCTCACGACGATGAGATAGGTGGTTACAGTCTGCGACGAATTCAATACGATAATCCAGCAAAAGTCTCGTGCACCCTGAGGGCACGGAGCGACCAAAGGACGAACGCCTTCTGCATTTTCCCCGCAAGTGTCTTAGCATTTTGTTGACCACAGGGATACTTTTCAGGCTATTAACCAGTGAAAGCTTAACCTTGAAGAATACCAATAATCAGAACGACTAGTTTAACAGAATATTCCGGTTATAGCTGTCGCAACTCCCTTATAAGGTATTTATTCCTCTCTTTCTTTTCATTCTCCTTGGTTGTGACGTTTTTGTCAGTTGGTGCCGAAAATTCGATAACGAACATGTTTCGCTTCTCGAAGTCAAGGTAAACTATGTCAGGCCTCGAGTGCGCAACAGAAACAATAGTCGGGAATGTGAAGTGCCAGTATATGCGGCACTTCTCACTTTCGACAATTGACTCTATTTCCGTAGGAGCGTTTAGCGGCGCGGTATTTGGGCTAATACCGTAAGAGTGACAAATGTGGTAATAAAGCACTCTTAGTGCCGCATTGAACCTTTGGATATAGTTCGTTCCCGCACTAGTTAAACAACTAAAGTCGGCGTCAAAAGTACGCGACCCTCACTTTCAACGCTTGCAATTCGTTCAAAAATAATCGCAGAAAATTTCGGCCAGGTAAACGTGAAAGCTTAAGGTCTCCCGAATTGAAAGATTTGTATATTGTTGTTCTAAACAATTTTTTACAATGGTGCTGATGTAAATTGTGCCAAAAAACAAGGTATTTGAGGCACTTCTTTTAAGCCTCGACGTTCGAGGCTTCCCAAACCGAGCTGGACGTCTT
>CAKNWT010132594.1:1081-17514 GCA_932066315.1 Andricus coriarius
ATCCCCTAACCTCGTGATACCATAACTCTATAACCTCTAAACCCCGTAACCTCATTTAGTAGACGAATCTGGTTCGGGAAAACAGAATAATTTCCTAAGTTTTTTTTGTGGAACATAGCCATGGGTAAGGTGGGTAAGTAAGTCTATAAACACAAAATCTCACAACACCATAACCCCAAAATCCCTTCATTCTGTTACAACCACGACCACCATCCCATAGCATCAAAGAAATGTAACTATTTAATCTAGTCACATGAAAGTCAAATATGATGGGTGACTACCATTGTTTATGATAAGGATAGCAGACGTATAATACTCTACTGATTGAAGAAAAAACAAAGTAAATCCAATGAACGTGTTATGAGGTTTTGAAGGGTTTGAGGTTATATTCACCCTGACTATATTCCACAAGAAACACTCACGAAACTGTTATGACTTCAGGAACCGGACTTCTCTACAGAATAGGATGAGGGGGTTAAGGGGTCATGGTATATGGGGTGACGTAGTGAAGGGGTTTTGAGGTTGTAGTGTTGTGGGATTTTGGGGTTTTAGAGTTACTTACCCATGACTATGTACCACAAGAAAAACACACGAAATTGTTCTGCTTTTCCGAAACAGATTTTTATACTAAATGAGGTTCCGGAGTTTTGAGGTTATGTAGTTATGGTATCGCGAGGTTAGGGGATTACGAGATTATGGTGTTGTAGGGTTACCAATGTTGGGAAAGGAGGATGGGAAGTGGTATGGAGTAAATGATTTGGCCGGTTTAAGGGATTTTTCGAGTGTTTTTTTAGGTTATGTCAAAATCCTAACGTGTAGAGGTAAAACGGGTCGCGAATTCGGGTTCAGCGGCAAAAAATGGCTCTTATACTGTCACTGCAAATTTCCAATTTTTCACCTGGCTCAGGTACCCAAACGCCCCAAGCAGGGCGTCTGGCATTCATGGGTTTCGAAAGAAGGGTCATTTCCCAGATATATTCACCACAAACTAGGACTTATATTCCCACTTCACGAAAAACGTCACCAGCTCTTGGACAAGAAGAGGGTAGTACTCATTACTGAGTCTTGAGGGGCTCCGTTTTCTAGAGTAAATTTTGCGGATAATTCTCCATTCATTCTGACTTGTATATATATTTGACTAATACAATTTTTAATGAAGGCTAATAATTTTCCATTGATACCTTGATTTTCTAGGATTTTCAGGATTCGATGGCGCCATGCCATTTCATAAGCTTTTTCAATGTCTATAGGCAGACGGCTATGAGGTGCTGTTTATTTTTGAAGGCTTCGCCTATATTCGTTTGGAGGTTAATAAGTAGATCTAAAGTTGATCTTTCTTGCCTGAATCCGCTTTGTTGGGAGGCAAAAAACTTCTTATCTTCGAGAGTCCATCGTAGACGATTGTTTGCTATTTTTTCAAAAAGTTTGCACATTGTGCAGGTTAGAGAAATTGGACGGTAGTTGGCTGAATGAAAAAGGTCTTTTCCAGCCTTCGGGATCGGAACGACTATGGCTTCCTTCCACAAATCTCATGTTACCACAAATATGATACATTACAAATCTGGGAAAGTTTGATTCTTCCACATGGTATTGAATATCGATAGAAGGTGGTCTACGCCTGCTGGAGGTAGTTTCTGGAAAAAGGCGTAAGGGTTTCCACCTGGTCTAGAGCTTCTATCTTTAGATTCTTTTATTGCGGATTTTAATTCTTCAATAGTAAGATCTTTATTGATGTCTGGATTATTATTATTGTTTTTATTTTCGACTGATATTCTTTGAGTGGATTTTGATTCTTCAGCGTCCGTGAATCTCTTGAAATTTGGGTTCAAATTTTCGTTGCTTGAGTTTTTTGCAAAACATTCTCCTATCAGGTTTGCCATTTCTATAGAGTCTCTCGCGATTTCTCCGTCAGGTTTTTCTAGGCCAGTCAATCTTGAAGTAGTTTTTGAACACAAAATTGTTTTAACTATGTTCCAGATGGCAGTTGTTGAGGCTTGGTTATTCAGGGATGATAAATATTCTATCCATGATTCTCGACTGTTCTCTAAATAAGTACGACGAGCGGTTGCTCTCATTTTTTTAAATTGGATTTTGTTTTCTAGGGTTTTTTGTTTTTGAAGTCTGTTGAATGCGTGGTTCTTCTCTTCTCTTGCTTTTTGGCATGCTTCATTCCACCATGGCGGGTGAGATTTTCTTGATTTACTTGTTGTTTTTCGAATTTCGATTTCTGCTGCTTTATTGATTAAGGAGGTAAATTCAAAAATTAACTCGTCTATCGGATGTTGATGAGATTGGCGGTTGTTTATGAGTTCATTTATTTCTTGTTCAATTATCTCTAGAAAGAGTTTCCAATTAGCTTTTTTTAAATTCCATTTAGAGAGGTGTATTGGTTCTGGAACTATGTCTGGAATTGAGATTTTGATAGAATAGTGGTCACTGCCATGTAATTCGGTCAGTGTTTCCCACACGAGTTTATGAGCAACTTGAAGGCTACGTACAGTGAGGTCGATTGCACTGAAGGAACCGTGAGCAATGCTGTAATGAGTAGGGGATCCATTATTTAAAAGGTATAGATCAGAGTTGTCAAAAATGTTGCTTATCTTCCTTCCTCTGGAACAGGTTGATTGATTTCCCCAAAAGGTATTACGTGCATTAAAGTCCCCTAGTAGTAAACAGGGAGTAGGTAACTGCTGAATTAAGTTTTCGATTTCGTTTTCTTCGAAATCGCAGCTATTGGGTAAGTAAATGTTACAAATGCAGAGTGATATCGGAATGGTAATTTGAACGGCTCTCGCTTCTATATTAGTTTGTATCTGCACTTCCGTTGCTTTTATATCATTTCGGATGTACGTGGCTACACCTCCACTTGCAAGTCCAGCGCCGATTCTGTTTTTAATTAGATTTGTATAGCCCATAATATTCCCACAGTTGTTATCTTTGAAATTAGTTTCTTGCAAGGCGATAATTGTGGGAATGTGTTCCTTGATGACTATTTGAAGCTCTTTATAGTGGCTGCGAAACCCGTTCAAATTCCATTGTAAAATATTCATAGACTAGTTTTCATCAAGTTTTCATCCGAATCGATATACTCAAGGTCTTCTTCTTGGGTATTCGTTTGGGATGCATTTAGATTAGGAGATAAATTTTGAATTTTCTTGAGTTTTTATATTATTTTTGTGAACCTAATTTTGATTATTCGCTCATTCAAAAGGGGGTAAAGCTTTTCAAGTGTGGTAATCAGTCCTTCGGTGTTATCGGTGTAGTCTTTAACGATAGAGTTAATATCATGGGCTCCTTGACAGTTTTCAATTAATAATTTGAGTTGATTAAAGTTTACCTCATACTCAGAAGGATTCTTATCCAGGTTATCTTTAGCAGGTAGGAGCATTCCTTCAAGGGAAGGAGGATTTAATTTTTTAGAGTCGTCGCTTACTTTGGATTTCTTTGTGGTTTTCTTTGATTTACTCGTAGGAGGGGTTTCCTGGTTTTCAACTTCTGTTGTTAATTTATTGTCTAGAGCGTCCACGTCAGATTTGCTGGAAGATGACAAAGGGCGCTTTTGGTTTGGTTTATGGGTGTTTATTGTAGGAAACTGGGATGACTTTAATTCGCGTGTCGGCTCACCTTGGATTTCGTTGGTGTTTTGATTGGGAATATTTACTTCCATATGATCTAGTCTCGAAGGGTTCGAATTACAATTTTTAGCAAGGTGACCATCTTGTTTACAAACAAAACAGGTCGTGTTTTCTGGAGCGACAAATATTCGATACGAAGTATCTTCAAAGAAGACTAACATTGATTCAGGTAAATTGTTTATGTCTTCAAGATTGATGAAGATTTGTCGACGAAAACTAAGTACGTGCGAAAAACCTTCCTCACTGTCACCTGCTCGTAGGAAAGTTATTTGGGAAGCGATTTTTGTTCCCTTTCTTTGGAATTCGTTTTCTAAGATTTCTTGAGGAATGACAGGTGATACATTTGATAGGATTATTTTTTTGAGTGGATTGATAAGGGGCCGAATATCAAGTTGTTGCTGCCCGATCATAACCGTATTGTGTTTGTCGGTCAGGTCCTTGACTATCTCCTTGCTGGACAAACACAAACAAATTCTGCCGATAGCTGTGATGTATTCCTTTAGTTCAATCCCGTCTGCTGCATCAATTAGAATTCCTTGGTCTTTTTTTGGGAAAATGTCAGATGTGGCTATTGCATAGGATTTTTTTGACGTGGAAGGCATGTTTGGTTGTCGGCTTGGTGGGGGAGTAACTTTGGTTTGACGGTACGATTGCATTTGAGTGCGGGAGGGAGTGCAGCTGCACTCCTACAATGGTTTTTAGTAGGCAATTATGTAATCCGGGAACACTGGCACTGTATGAAATTCCGCACAACACAAAACTCTCGGAACGCTCGAAACTGTAGCCGCTCGTTGTAGACACAACCTTTCGCGTCGGCAGTCAAGCTGAGACTGAAATAACTTTTATTCGTGATAAGCTTGTAAATTAATGATTTTGGAAAATAGTTTTAAAAATAATTTTTGTCGCAAATGTTGTCTACTCGGAAAAAATTTATCCGCGAAAAAGTCACGAACTTGTAGCTAGGTCTCGGATACGAGATAAAAAAATGAAACATTACATCCTCATTTCTATGAGAAATGTATGGATAAATTTGGAAGTGTTTTTCGACCATTTCGAATTTCCTACGAACAGTTCCTGAAAATTTTAGACTGAAATATAAAGAGAAAAAATTTTATTTGTGCGATTTAATTTACATGAATTTAAAAATTCGCAACTCAGAAGATTCAAACCCTCAAAGACATGTCAAGAATAAAAATTATTTAAACAAAATTTTAAAGTATCTATGGTTTTAAACTTTTAAATAAAGATAATATTTTCTCTTCATCGGTCAAAATTTGTACCGAGTGTTTGTAGCATTATTTCTCTATTTAGAAAAAATTTTCAAACGAAAATCACTTTGATAAATTTTGCCTCAAATAAGAAACATAATAATTGCTGCTACGAATACAAATCCGGAGAATTCTCCATAAAAAATAAGCCTAATGTTTCGAAAAAATGTGTAGAGCAAAAATTATTTTTGAGGGTGACATTCTGCCACAAGAATGAAACTTTCTACTGATCATAATATTTTATATGCATTTTCTAACATTTTACAAGACGTGACTATTATACATAAATGTTTTTGTTTTGTTTTGATCATAACATTTTACCAAGTTTCTCTTATATTTTTTCTTCTTCTATGTAGATGTAATTTTCAAATGAAAATTATTTGATAAATTTCATGAATTTTTATCTTCTTTATCACAGATGCTCTTATTATTAATATTTATCATTGTCTTCTATATAAAAAAGGTGTATTGTAGGCTTTCTTGAAATTGCTTCACTTAATTAAATTAGTGTTACTATACTTCGCCTGTATTCAAACAACAGGGTGTTGATGTTTAGACCATTAAGATGGTATTATGAATATCAATTTAAAAAGAAAGCTTCACTTATGTTCTAATGAAACCGACATTCACATTCTTATAATAATATACAATCAAGATCATAGTTTTGATGATAATATTCACCTAATTCATCCAAATTGGTAGATCAGTACTCGCACGAGAACTTATTTAATGTTTTTCCTTTGGGCTTGGTTCATACTTTTCTATAGTATACTCGGCATTTTTATTTTTACGTATCATATGATCAAATCAAAATATTAACACGAGTTTCTTCTCCTTTTTCCTTTGATTAAAAGTAATATATGCATTTCGAGCCATAAAATAAAATTTCGCACTATTTTCAATATCATTATCCCATTGCATTGGTACAGGTATATGTATGACCGTCTCTGTCAAAGTAAAAATATTTGGTCTTGATTTTGTGTTGGGTAAAGATGAATCCAAGACAATTTTAAGTTATTCTGTATGTGTAGCTCGTTAGACGAAACCAGACTATTTCAGACTATTTATGTATTAATAAGTTTGTTTATCTGCAATATTTATATTCTTTGGATTGCGAATCTAAAAATGTTGTCCATTTTTTCCTATCTCCAACAGTTCACTAGTTACTTGTAGAAACTGACAGTTTTAATATTTTTAAGGAGGAACATGCGCAACTTTAAAGTCATGTGAGTGTTTGTGATAATATGCATAAATAGACCGATATAAAATACATAAGTATTACCGAAAAATTCTTTAGTTTAATGAGATTCAAATATGTGCAAAATTTTAAAAATCAATTGCAAAATAATTGAAAAATTTACTAAATAAAATTGAAAAATGCAGTCGTACCAGCCCAGAAGAGTTAAAAAAATATTATTTTAAAACACTCCTATTAATACCATTTAATACGTAAGTTGTTGTAGTGATATAGATAGTGCTTCTTAATAACAAATAGTTTTTATTTTTGTTCGAAAACGTAATATTTTGAGTTATTTCGTCAATTGTAAAATTCCAATTAAACGTGGCAATGTTGCGGAATATATACAGCATCTTGACTTTCGTAGTAGTCAGCTGTAGTATTTGAAACGCGTGAAACATGGCATCAGAAAGGTTTCATGAAAAAGTCCAGTTCCCGACAAATCGAAAGCTCGAGTGGAAAGAGCATATTCGGGAAGCAAATAAGAGGAGAAAAATTGCAGTGAATGAGTTTGAATGTGAAAACATTGAAAAACTGCAAGGTCGCCGAATAGTTGAGCTGTAAATGTTGGCAAAAGAGATGTGGTGTGCGTCATGTAAAGTGCCTCTGTCATTTAGATATGATTATTTATTATTATTGCCTACTTTACTACAAAATTATATTTGCAGAATTTTGTAGGTATTGGTTTTGTCATAAATTTGAAAATTTCACGTTTTATTTTTGTTTAAATTGCAAATTCAAAATTGAAAGAAAATCCCACTTTATTCCAAAGTTATATTTACAGCATTTTCATAAGTATTGGTCTCGTAATGAATTTTACATTCAAAATTTAAGATGTGTTTTTGTTATAAATTAAAAATTTTTAAAAATCGCATTTTATTCCAAATTTATGTTTACGGAATTTCTATGACTATTGTTTTTGTTATTACTTTCAAATTAAGAAATTAAGAATTTTTCGATTTTATGCCAAAATTATATTTACAGAATTTTTATAAGTATTGGTGTTGTTACAAGTTTCAAATTAAAAATTTAAAAATATTCCAATTTCATTTCAAAATTGTATTTGCAGAATTTTTATAAGTATTGGTTTTTTTATAAATTTAAAATATCTCACTTTATTCCAAAATTATATTTACAGAATTTTTATAAAGTATTGATTTTGTTATAAATTTCTAAATATTCCGTCTTCAATCCGAATTTATATTTACAGTTCTATAAATATTGTTTTTGAAATAAATTTAGAATTTAAAAATATTCCGCATTTATATTCACAGGATTTTTATACGTATTGTTTTTTTTTTAATTTTAAATTCAAAGTTTGAAAAAATTCGAATTTATTTGGAATTTGTATACGAGTACGTACTAATATATATTTTTTGAATTCCGAAATTATATACCCATATAGACTCTTTTAAGTATTATGTATTTATATCATGAATTTAAAATTAAAGAAAGGTGCGAATGTTTATTTATTATGGATTGTTTTCTGTGATTTGTAATTCCGATCATTCTAATTTGAATTACTTCCAGCCAATTTAATTGGCAGCCCTGTTCGAACTTCGGAGCGGCTGCTACTATATGTCTGCTGAAAAGCAACCGCAGACTACAGCGTTGCCACGTTCCATTCATTTTTTTTGTTGACAGGTTATTTATTCAACTTCAAAATTAGTTTAAAAATATTAAAAAGTGGTACGATCCCAGTTTTTTTTATTCTTGCTGGAAGTAAGAAGATTGATTCTTCAATTTGATCACTTTTGTGGTTAAATATCTTGGATTTTCGAACAGAAATCTCCGATTTGTATGATTCTGTTAGGTTAGGTGCATAACGCACAATGTTTATTTAAAAGCTTATATTTCCTACAAAACGTGATAAAAAATTCTTATATTTTGCCAAATCACGCGGAATTAATATAAGTTTAACATACTAAAAGGACATTAAAGAATCTTGGATGTTACTCATCGCATGTTCCTCCTTAAGGAAAATTTTATATGCATATAGTTGTTGACACGGACAGGTTCTAAATTTTTAATAAACAAATCATTTATTATAAAATTACAAGTTTCATTGGTTGTAAATTTTTAATCCTGAGCAGATGTCAACTGTTTGGTCCCAACCAATCTGGGAATGGCGGATTCTGACGGTAGTAATAAAACCAATACATAAATTATCAGTCCGTGTCTCAAGACAAGTCTACCAGGTCTTGTTTTGGCACAGCAATACAGCCATACATGCAAGACAAGTCTGTACATCTCTAATGTCTAGCTGGTGAGACGGAACCAGACATCATGGTCCTGAAGACATTCAAAACAAAATCAAGACCAAATATTTTTAAACGGGTCGTATATTACTCTTTCTTCCACATCTTCAATATTTTGAAATATTATTGTTATTTTATTGATGGTAACTTTTTCAGTGAAAGACATTACCAAACCAACTTCCGTTCTTTCAACAGATATTTTAATTGACTCCTTTTCTGTAGCGTCAATTAAGCAAGCTCTTCCAATAAGCTGAAAAGTTATCACAAAAACACGTACTGTATAGCTTCTGATTATTATTGAGAAAATAATTGTAGAACGCTCTCGAAACGTTTTCTAGAGGTGCATCGAAAATCATGATGTCTATCAATACCTTCGTGAAATATCATATGTGTATTAGCTTCCAGAAAATTCGTAGCCCTTCGCCTATACATGTTACACTTACACAGAGGTATATCACTGCAGAAACGTCTTTTCGACGTAAAGTCAAGGTCAAATTAAAATATATACTTAAAAATGTTTACGCGAAATGCTTAATTGAGAAGGTACTTTTTTTTTTATTAGTACATCACTAGTTTATTTTACTGCAAATATTTCCTGATTTTATCTATGTCGACTACTTGTTCACCAGTGAATCTCTGGAATCTCATGCTGCTATCTCAGTGATAAATCAAATTACTGCTTCAAACAATGTCGACTTCACTGGTTCAGCGACCAGGAGAGCAGATTTCCTGACTCATCGACATTCGAATGTGACGAACCGTACTTGCACTGACCTCTTTCATTTGCTAAACATATTTGAATAGTTGTGAGGGTAGACATGAACATTAATATTATAGTTGGAGTTGTACACGGATAAAATTTCGCTAGGAAACTTTACCAAACTTTTGAGTACTATTGGGATATATGGACCAAAAGGAGGATGTTTGACATTATTGTAATAAATAGCAGTTCGTTAAACTTTAATAACGCAGATTAAAGTTTCCAAATGTACAGTAAAGATTTTCGAAAGTAAACATTAATGCACGTGGTGTAAATATTAAAAACTATTCTGTCATACATTGAGGAAAAATTGCATAAAATTTCATATTAGTTAAGTAGAGTTTGCAGATGTAAAGTCAAGCAAAGTTTAAATTATGCAATGTTAATGATTCCCTTAAAATCGGTTATAGAATGACAAATTTCGGTGAATCTTTCTACACTAAGAAAAAAAAATGTTGGTTCCAAAGAAATGCATTTCTTTGATTCCATTTGTTTGACAAAAAAAAACCGTTCACTTAATTGTACTGAATATTGCTTAAAAGCAACAAACTCATGCATTGATTCAAAGAAATCATTTCTTTAGGTGCCATTTTTTTAAAATAAAGAAATATTTCTTGGTCTCAGAATACGAAATAATTAACTCAAGGAATTGATATCTTTAAAACTAAGAACCTTGTTTCCTTGAATCTCGCTTTCGCAGCCAAAGAAATATTTCTTTAATTCAATGATTTTGAGCCTTTGAATTAAAAAAACATTCTATTTAAAATAAGTAATTCATTGATGCGTGAAATAAAGATTTTAGTTTCTTTGAATCAAAGAAATATTGAGATAAATGAAAGCAATATTAATTAAGTGAAAATGATATTTCTTTCATATAAGGGAATTGATACTGTTGTTTTAATAGAACATGTCATTATTCCATTCGTTCAAAAAAATATTTTTGTAAAATTATTTATTTGTACCGAGAAGTTCAGAACTATACCGCCAGGTGCGCAGAGTTTATGGTCTCACAATAGAAATGGATTCTCCAGTCTATAAGATAGCCATAAATTTTCACCGTAGATATAATTTGAAAAATGTGGTGATTGGTGTTTATCAGTCTTTCTAAGCATTAGTCAGTTGGTCTTGCTTGAAATTCTTTTTTCTACTCCGCGAAAATGAAAATAAATGTATTATTATAAATTATAATCATTATAATTGCATTAAATATTTTTTTCAATAAATGGGCCTGCTTAATTTTTGTACATTAACCATTCAAATTTTTAAACGATAGAAGAACTTTTTCTGTTTGGGTAAATTGTTCTTTGAATTATTGAATATTTTATTAACTCTGTTATGCGTTTTTTAAAAACAATATGCCGCATCTTGGAAACAAATGAAAAATTTATTTCCATTGAAAAAAATTTCGTTGCTGCAAAGAAATGTTTATTTTACAAAAGAATATTCTTATTTGAATCATAGAATCATATATTTGATTCAAAAAAAAATTTTACTCAATCCGAGTTAAATTTATTTGTATGTAATAATTATCTTCTTGAACTTATACCACACTTCTTTACATTAAGGAACAATCTCTTTCGCTCAACGAATATTTCACAATGTCAAGTGAATATTTCTATGCCTTAAGTATTGCGTTCCTTATATCCAAACAAAACATTTCTTTAATCTGAAGAAATATTTCTTCAGCCACATTCTACTCTACCATTTCTTTGAATCAAAGGAATTTTCTTTGATTCAAATAAGTTTTTTTCTCCGTGTAAGTGAAAGATGTATTATTTACTCGAAAGTTTGGTAAAGTTTAAAATGAATTCTAGAGAAAAATTGATTTTGGATATGTTATTATTTCCTCTACACTGTATGAAAGTTTATCCGCTGTGGAAGAGATTTTCATTTTTGCTACGTTAGACTTTATTCGACAGTTCAGTAAACCGAAAGTCGAGTCGCAGTCGCCCAGCATCCTCCACCACCTACCTAATCTTGCAGGATCGTATACAAGTATTGAGCACCTCGAAGATATTTAGCATTTTTCTAATTATGAATAAGGTGTTGCATGTTCAGCCTATTTATAGTCCTCGTTGGCATTTAGTATTTAATAATGAATATTAGTTTCACAATTGCAAAATAAAATTATAGTTTATTTAAGAAGGTTATTACAAAGTTAATTACCGCGGATCCAAGTTAACGCCCCTGGCGTAAACTTTAGTGATGCCATTTCAGTGCTTTTTGCCATGTTAGTGATTTCCCTACTAAATTTGTAGTTTTTTTCTTTCATTTAGTGGGATGAAAAAATTAGGGCTCTGACTTTGCCAATACCCGGTGACCCGGGTACTCGGGCGAGTACCCCATGGCACGGGTATTACTTGGGTACCCGGGTAATAACATAAAAATCGGGTACCCGGATACCTGGGTAATCGGGTAATACCCGGGTACCCGGATAATTGTCGGGTATCAGGAATACAGTGAAACAAAAGGTGACATGATCCCAAATCTCTGATAACCCTTCATTCAATTCGTCAACATGTCGCCTCAACGGCCAAGTTGGGTATGGGATTATTTTGTCATAAAGTGTCACATTTGCAGCGAAATATTTTTATACCAAAATTCAACGTCATCACTAAGCCACCGCTTTCTACATATGCACAATTTGGGGCCTAAAGCGTCAAATTCAAATTCAAAGTAAGTTACTGCTTAACATACTACAACATTTACAAATGCAAAGCTACCGTATTTTATTTTTCTTAGATTAAAGTAATTCTTTTCAGCACTCTAATGTTTCTATTGCTGCTCTAAGAAAAAAAGGAGTGGAATTGAAATTGAAAATAAGGAAACTAATTCAAAGCTGCCCCACTGGATGGAATTCAACCTTTCTTATGTTAATAAGATTTTCTGAAAATCGAGTTCCTGTAACGGCAGTAATTTCGGATCGGCAGGTTACCAAACAAGATCAGGCAAATCTTACATTAACGAATGACGACTGGAATTTAATTAAGAGCCTAGTGAAGGTATTACATCCACTGCAGATTTTAAGGACCTTGTTCTCTTCTCAATCCGATGCTACAATATCAATGGTCCGGCCCGTAATAAAAGGTCTTTTAGATTATTATCTTAAACCTACTTCTGAATTATATGAGATTATATGAGATCATTTACGAAATTTCGTGGGATTTACATGCCAATTTTATTTTTTGTTAAATAAATATTATTGTGCAGCGAAAATAAAGAAATTGGTCACAGAAATGTCAGGGAATTTTTTTGATAAAGTCTAACGGCCACCCTGAAAGAGAAAAAGTTGTTTTTCATATTTTTTTCAAATAAGGCAAATTAAGAAATCATTTGAGACAGGTGTTTTTTTAATTCTTGATGGTAGTGTATGGAATCCCTAGAAACAATTTCGTTTTCTCTGCTCGAAATTGATAATTTCATCTTCAATTAAACATTTTTATTTTAGCAGATAAAATTTCAGTGCATAATAACAATAACAAAATTAATTGAATTTGAAACAGCAATCCGAAAGCATATTTTTTTAAAATCTGAAAGCTTGAATATACTCCTCATTTCGATTCAAGGGTATTAAAAAGTTGATAGTGTCTGGAGGTAGGTAGTTTCTTTTTGCTGTTATGGCCGGTCTATCTGCAGAATACTTAGTAACGGATTTCGCTAATGACGAGGGTACGGCCAAAATTTTTTTGGCTAATTTAGCCATAGAAGGGTACATCAATTCGTGATTTTTCCACCATTCTAGAGGATTCATATCGTAGTTAATTTCCATTTTAGCTAAATACATATGATACTGCATTTGAGGACTCTTATTATTCGATGTATTGCTGAACAGGAAGTCAGTGACTGATTTTTTAGTATTTGAACCGTCGGCTTCGTCAGTTGACATATCTGCAACCATTTTTTGAACATTTCGGAAAATTTGTTGTCTCCCTTCAACTGTAAATTCAGCATGCAATAACTTTTTATATCTAGGATCAAAGAATGTGACAATATGTTGAACAGAAACTGCATCCAATTCATCATTATCCATTTTAATAGCCTATCTTAGTTTGTCTGCAACTTTTTCCTTCAATTGTTTGACCGATTTATCATCTGATACTTCAATTATCAAGTGATTCCGTAAGAGGTCTCCAATGATTGGTCGAACCGAAGAAATTGTAACATCTGAATGAGTGCAAAGTATTTCAATTGCCGATTGCAATTGAAACCAGGGAAGAAGCTGCTTCATCAGATTCTCCAAAGTAACGAATGATTTTTTTCACTTGGGCATACACATCATCGAAATCCTCGAAACAAACCAATGCATCGTGAACACTATATTGAATCAGCTCGATGGCACAAGGAATGTCATTTTCAAATATATTTTGGAAAAAGCTGACATCTGGATGTTGAATGCATTTTGAACAATTGAATTGACCTTATCCTTTAAATTCCATTCTTTAATAATATGTTTTAGAGCTAGAGCTAAACTGGTTTCTGATGGATTGGCTTCAATCCTCTTACAAGAAAGAGACCAAATCTTCAATTTCCATTCCTTTTTCATGTAATGTAGCTACACTAGTATATATGGGGCATAATTTCTCAAGCGTATCCACCTCGAAAATGAAAGTTGTCCGATCGGGCTGAAAATTGGCCCAATTGTAGTTCTATTAGATAGTACTCCTCACACCAAAAATTAATTAATTCTGATCATTATTTATCAAAGTGGAGGGGGTACAATTTTTGGTTTTTAAGAAAGGCCTTACTTTCAAACATATGTAACTTTTATCCTATTGCTTTAAACAAAATTTCACTACAAAATTTTTTTATAGATTTTTTCACAAGCTTTTTGGTGGTCGTAACGATTTTCAAAAAAAGTCCAAATTTGACCCTAATTTTTGAAAATCAAGAATAAATTTTACTTTTTTTCAAATTTCGACACTTTTTTTTTCTTCAAAATAGTTTTAAAAGAAAGCTGAGATTTTTTCCTATAAGATCCATAATTTTCAGAGTGGCACATTTATTTATCTTCGAGTAATAGAACGATACGTAAACAAAATGCCATGATAGAGCGGCTGGCGCGCGATCTCCCCTAGTGAGCTCACGCCGAGGATCTTTGTGCAATGCTTTAGTGCCAGTTTTTTAAGTTATCTAATATTATATTGCAATATTATATGTCTTTCTGATCGATTTTTTGGCTATAGTCTCAACAGTTGTTTTCTTTGCAGACCTCTTTTGCGGATTCTGTTTTTCGCCATTCGAGAAGATGTCGTGTTTCTCAGAGGACGAAAACATTATAAGTTGAAGTTTTCCAGCTTGAGTGGGAATGAAAGTACAGTACTGTAATGTACCTGATATCCTAATAGCTTTCTCAAATTTGGCTTTCAGTAATTTTGTGGCTAAGGCATGATTTTATATGCTGCTGAAAAAACTTCGGTTTCCTTACAGTTACTCTTTGCCCACTGAAACAAAACATGGGGAGTGAGTGAAATAGTGGATTTTCTTTGGCCTGAAATGAGTTTTCAAGTAATCTACTATTATCTCCTGATGATTGTGAGCAGCCACCGTGTCATGAGCTAAGTCATTAGATATGATTGCGATACTTACATGCTTGAGCTCTCTATATTTTGTATAATAAATCACCACAATGAATATTGCAGCTTGGTCCTTATTCCAGTGGAATGATTGAGCTGCATTCTGAATTAAAAACGCGTAATTCTCAGCGAAATCGAAGCAAATCAAAAACTCCCGAGGTTCCTTTGAAATAAAGGGACGAGTTTTTAATTTCAACAACCTTTCACAGAAATCATCATTTTTCAACATGTGAACCAGTTCCATCAACATTCTTGATCGACACAAAGTCTTCCACCCCTGGCATCATTGGATCTTTGTCATCGCGTTCATAAAACTTTTTCACTAGAGTTTTAGTTTCAGGAGTCAATGCTGTTCCTCTTTTTGGATTCGGAAGCGTAAGAATTCCATGCTCTGAAACTAATTTTTTTGACATTTCTTGCTTTTCGCTCTGATGTATTGAGCACCTGCATCAGTTTTCTTCGTCCCAAAATTTTGGTGCAAGCGAGAAATGTTCAAATTGATCTTGAAGATCTTTAGAGGCATTGCATTTTTCGATGATTTGACCAAGTACTTCAACACTAGCTTTATGATATTTTTTTTCACACTGCAGATTGGTGCCTAAGACATCTAAATCTTTTTCGCTGTCATATAGCTACTCTTCATTATCATCAGATATCATTTCATGATCATCAGTATCTACCTTATCTCGACCGGAAGGTTCTGCAATATCACCAGAGTTCAAGGAAGATATTCCCGCTGAGTTGTTGAGTTGGTATCTACATGAACTGCAAATTTGAGCTCCTTCTGGTAGTGCAGGGAATTTCAAACGGAAGTCGTGGGCAAAACCACGGAGTTTAAGATTAGTTGCTTCATGACTCACTTTAAAAAAAACAGTTTTTTTAGTAGCATAAAATATTACATAACTTTAAAAACTGGCACTAAAGCGTTGCACAAAGATCCTCGGCGTGAGCACACTAGGGGAGATCGCGTGCCAGCCGCTCTATAATGGCATTTTGTTTACGTATCGTTCTATTACTCGAAGACAAATAAATGTGCCACTCTGAAAATTGTGGATCTTATAGGAAAAAATCTCAGCTTTCTTTTAAAACTATTTTGAAGAAAAAAAATAGTGTAGAAATTCGAAAAAAAATTAAATTTATTTTCTATTTTCAAAAATTAGGGTCAAATTTGGACTTTTTTTGAAAATCGTTACGGCCACCAAAAAGTTTGTGAAAAAATCTATAAATAACATCAGTAGTGAAATTTTTTTTAAAGCAATAACAAAGAAGTTACAAATGTTTGAAACTAAGGCCTTTCTTAAAAAACCAAGAATTGTACCCCCTCCACTTTGATAAATAATGATCAGACATTATTAATTTTTAGTGTGAGGAGTACTATCTGTTAGGTCTACAATTGGGCCAATTTTCAGCCCGATCGGACAACTTTCATTTTCGAGGTGGGTACACTTGAGAAATTATGCCCCATATGGATCATTTTTGCTCGACAGCCAGTCATTATGGAAAACGATGCTGTTTCGCATTTAGAAATATCATCTCTAATTCTCTGTCCCATTATAGCATTTTCTAATTTTAATCGCTTTAACTTGGCGTTGTAATCAGGAATTACGTAATCGGGAGCAATCATACTGAGAAAATCACGTTGACCATCACTGGAAACGATTGAGATTGATAATTGTTACTTTTTAATCATAGAACTTGACGC
>CAKNWT010132609.1:1565-11961 GCA_932066315.1 Andricus coriarius
CCTAAAATCTACGTAGGTTTTTCATTATATACTCCCCCCTTCAAATCAATATATATTTACGATATATATATTTATATATTTATATTTGCGACATATATAACGTATATATTTACTTTACGTTCAACACAAATCCATATAATTTAATGATAAAAACCAAGTGCCAATTGTGAACACATTGAATAATTTATCTTATCGTTTAAATAAATATTCTCATAAATTAT
The DNA here is from genome assembly GCA_932066315.1 of Andricus coriarius. Lineage (NCBI taxonomy): Eukaryota > Metazoa > Arthropoda > Insecta > Hymenoptera > Cynipidae > Andricus > Andricus coriarius. The sequence goes on from CAKNWT010132609.1 coordinate 1,787, forward strand.
TTAAGAAAAACTAAATTTTTTCTGAATTGAACATTTGATACTCAATTTTCTTCATCAGGTCGCTACACTGGCAACGGTGTAGTGACATCCGTACTTTAAATTACGTTGCTAGGGTTAAACCCCCCCCCCCCCTCTTCGTGGGGGAGGGGCGGATTTTCTACTACTCCCCCCCACCCTTTTAGTGGCTACGTAGTTTATGGACGAGCCCTAACCACCACCTTGAGAGTGGAGTGGGAAGGGTAATTATTGTAACCCCCCCCCCCCAAGCCCTTCTCAGGATGCACGCCTGGTATCAAGGAGGCAAAACTTTTTTAAGGTCTCGCGATTACGCCTCGTTCTTGCCAACTCACGCTCGACCGTAAAAAGGCTATATACTTTGCCTCGTTGGTGCACAAGACACAATTATTTCCAAGTCAAAAAAATAAATTGATAGTCCCTCGTACAGTTATCACATGCAATGTGATAACTGTGCCAGGAGGGTGGCTACTCGTTACCTCTCGAGTTTGCGTGGGAGGTCACGAAAGGTTAGGGGTAGGTGAGTCAACCCTCGACCCTCAACCAATAGCGGTCTTTGCTTGGAACTCAGCTGCCAATGATAGCCCTGAAGGGTGACCCCGTGCGCGAAACTCCTCGCACTTTATCCTAGAGAGTCCTCCTACCCGGGGGTCGTTACTCACCTTCGATTCAAGGTGGCGTGTTAACCTCTTGTCATGTCAAAGAACATGGCGAACCAAGAATCTTTCCTATCCAACTTTATTCTTTAAATTGAAAGACTTCTTCTTTAAAATCATTTTATTTGGAATGATACAATCTTCAATCTGGAATGCTTCGAATCTTAAATTGTTCAATTATAACTGCTTTGATAATAAATTTCACAAAACAAACCAAAAACTGAAAAAATTTGATTGTTCAAAATTTTCTAAAAATGAAGAAATTAACATTTCTATTCAACTCATTAGAACATAAATATCTTGTCTTCGCCCTCTTCATAAAATTATCTCATAATACAGAAACTTAAAAAAAAAAGACAACTTAACGGTAGATTGCGAGCTCTGATATTGAAACATAAAATATTTTAGGAAATCACCTCGTTGATAACTTCAATAAAAACCGTCTTCGTTATTCTCTCCCGTACAATTTAACGCCGATAAATACGCTGCACGATCGACGATAAGCTCAACATAAATGTGGAGCCTGCCCCCGCAATTTTATTTATCGGCTCTTCTTTTTTTACTTTCGTATCGACCATTTATATCAAGATGCGCACTTCATTGCTGATCTTGCTCATCATTTATAAACCAACGAGATTCCTATCTCTTGACCACCATACGCTTTTTCTTCTTCCCGACTCTCGGCCAAAATTTGGGTCGCTGACCGGTAATATTTTTATGGTCCTCTGATAAGCGAAATCCGTCGCCATTTTGGTGAATAGTTTTCTGAGGGCTCTTTTTATACCGGCTATCCGTTCTATCAATAAAGCAGCATAAGCTTAGAGAGGGAAATTCTCGAGGGTCATCTCCCTTGAAAGCTCTTTTGGTAGCCAATATCTAAGCAACAAAGGCAATTCATAATGTATAGTTCGGAAAGTGTATTCTGGACAATGAATTTATAATTTTATTTTTAATTCTTAAAGGAATTATCAAATTCAACAAAGCGGGATAGACATTTCAAATAATCAAATCAAGACATGAAATTTATTCGATTTTTAATAAACGCTTCCTCTCTATTGTTTTATATTGTATTACTTTCAAGATTCCATTTTAGGACTTCGTCTTTATTAGACTCGTTCCGTTCCAACGCGTGAAAATTATTATCATTATTAATAAAAGAGCCAACACGTAATAACGATAGTATCTGTACGGCATTAGCGAGTATTATTGTTTGGAGGGGAATGCCCGTAATACAATTACAGTAACGCGATTACAGGCGCATGCTTGGTCTGCTTTTTGTCACAAGAGAGCCGACCTGCAAGACAGATTTTTATATAGAAAAATCAATCTACACTCGCGAATAACCTAAAAATATGAAATATAAATTTCGAAAGAAAAAAAATTATTATTTTCTACAGACATAATAAAAACAACTCATCCGGATTTAAAAAATGCTCACTGACAGTTTATTATTCAAAGTATAAATGTTATTCATACAGGCTACTTTAATTTATTAAAATCGAGTGCAAACAGTTGGATCGTAAATTCACATCTTTCAGAATAAAACATTTTTGATTTTGAAAACTTGTGTCAAGAAACTAGACACAGATCTTTTGAAAGAGATGCAGACTTTTTAAATTCGAGCAAAAGCTTTCTTTAATATTCTTGAGTTTATTCTTCTTCAATAGAAAAAAAAAACTATTCTTACTGTAAAATATAAATATGTCATTGAAAATATCTTATGCACATTTTAATTAATTATAGCTTAAAAACTATGACATTTAACATGTCTCTCCTTAGTCAAATAAATTGAAATTCCAAGATTTTTTAGATTCCATTCAATAAAAGGAAAAAAATCGTATAACTCTTCATAGTGGGATTTGAGAAAAGCTTACATGTATCTCAAATGAAATAATAGTAAGGCTTAAAAATTTCTTCGTTGCTAGAATTATAGTTCTGACCTACCAACCGTGCTTTTATATTGATTATCTATATACTTGAAGAGAGATTCGATGCAAGACCACGACGTCATCTCATGTACACTGTGTCCTGTACAATAATCAAAAAGAAAATACATTAATAAATTAATTATCAATATATAGGAAAATAATTATCACAATGCAAAAAAGAAGATTAGAAACTTTATCATTTAAATTTGTAAGTGTTTTCATTTATAATTTATCCAATAAAACTGTTTTATTAATTGAAATACCTGACGAAACTCGTTCTATATCTCCGCTTAAAGAAAGTTCAGGTGTATCTAATGGTTTTTCGGAGGAAACCCAATTCCTAGCAACCTGCAACATAAAATTTCCACTTCGAAATAATATAAAAACTTTATAGGTTGGGAGAAAAAGAAGCACAAACAAAGGTAAATAAAGACGAAAAACCCGTCCTTTTTCAGAAGGCGACAATCGTGTTATTTCTTGTACTTAAACGGCTTCTTAATATTATTATAGGACCCGATTTTCAACCACCTGTAACCGCAAAGCCACAAAGAGAAGACGCTACATCCGTGTAGTGATACTGGTCGTTCCGATATCGAAGTACCTATATCCTTCCGCATTATTCAAACCATACTCCTCTCGCACGTGCGCCTTTCGCCACAAACCACAAAATTACCCTAACCCTTAACTACCACACCTGCTTTCCTGTTCCTTTGCTATTAGAAAACAATTTATTCATTATTTTTCCTTTAATAAGAAACTATTTGAATTATAAATTTTTGGAAGAAATGCCGGAACTGGGTTTGCGCAGATTGAGAGCGAATCGAATTTTTGTGGTCAAATTAAGCTAACGGGTACAATTCTTAACCGATTTTCAAGTTTTATTAGATCGACTCGGCATTAAATTTATAAAAACTTTGTGCGATTTGATTTTTAACAGGGTGTCATCTATTGTTTGCCTACCATTTCGGCACACGATGGTGGCCCTCTACAGTAAATTATTATTCAGAATTTGTTTACATATAACATGGGAAATGTAATACAATTTCCACGCCTATTGTTCGCGCAGATTCCGTTAAACATGATAGCTGTTATATTTTATAAACATATCTATGGTTAGGGGTACATTCACAAAATACTTGATACTTTTTTCAGTAATTTTCCCCCCCCCCCCCCCGTTCAAATATTTTGTGAATGACCACTAACTGTTCTTGGTATTCTAATTAGTAAAGAATTCTTAGATCTAATTTTTAATGTCTTTGGTGTTAGCGATTAATTAAAGATTAATTATTGAAGAGTAATTAAATTTTTTTATTTTTTATCGTTACAGTTATAAGTGCATGTGTTTATCACGTATTTTATGTCAAATTCACTTAGTATTATTTTATTATTCATTTTTCAACATAAAAAATCGTATGAAATTTTCCCATGAATCTCAAGAAAATTTTCCAATTCCTTGAAACCATTCAAAATTCTTAAAATGCTTCTGAGTTTTGTTTCAAAATCTTAAAAAATTCCAATTTTGTTTTAAATTTGTGAGAATATTTTCAAATTTTTAAATATTTTTTTTTCAAAAGTCGAATTTTCTAAAAATAGTTCAATCTTTAACAACGTAAAAAGGTTATTATTATCAGCATGTAAAGCTATAAGACAAAAGAACTGCGACATAGAACATAATGCATTAGAAAACCAAATTGAGAAAGTCTGTATCACTCAGGTTACAGATATAATTAAGGAAATAAAAAACGGTAAGGCTTCTGGTGTAGACAGTATTAGCACTGAAATGCTTAAATACGGTGGCGAGTGAATTCCTCACAGGCTGTGCGAATTGATAAATTTATGTATCGAGATGGGGAAAGTCTTACGCGAGTGGAGGAAAGCGATTATCGTACCAATATTCAAAAGAACGAGAGAAAAAAGCAACTGAAATAATTACAGAGGTATCAACTTATTAAGTACCATAAGTAAAATATACTCAAAAATACTTATCCGCAGAGTAATGAAAATAGAAGAAGAGAAGATATGGGAAGTCCAAAGTGGATTTATGCCAGGAAGATCATGTATTTAGCTTAAGACAAATCACAGAAAAAAGTTTGAAAGTAGGAAAGAAAGTTTTTTGTGCGTTTTTTGACCTAGAAAAAGCATTTGACAAGGTGGATAAAAGTAAACTTTAGGAAGTCCTTAAAGAGTACGGAGTCAATGTATGGCTCCTACAAGCAATAAAAACAATATATGCAGGTAGCAAAGCGAGTTTAAGGATTAATGGGAAACTGAGTGACTGGTTCGATATTATGCAAGGCGTTAAACAAGAATGCGTTATGTCCTCGTGGCTATTTACCATATTTATAGACAAGTGTCTAAGAATGGCCCTCTTCGTCGAAGAACAAGGTCAAGATCTCGAGATAGTAAGGGTACGTGGGTTAGCTTTCGCAGACGACTAGGTTTTCATAGCAGAATCAATCGAAGACTTGCAAAGAATATTGAGTAAACTAAATACAAGCATGAAGAACATGGGCTTCAAAATTAACGTAAATAAAACAAAAATCATAGTGTTTGAAAGAAAAGGCGAGAAAACAATGTGCAACATTGTCCTAAACGATGAAAGATTAGAACAAGTTGATAAGTACATATATCTAGGTAGCCTATTCACTAGTGACGGGAAGACAGATGGGGAGTTAGATAGGTCCATTCTCAGAAGTATAAATATATCAAAAAAAGCTAAAATGGCAATACATAATTCTATATTTGTACCGACTGTGCTATACGGTAGCGAGACATGGACCTGTCAAGAAAAGGATAAGAGTAAAATTAACATGGAAAAGAAATCAGTTAAGATGGTTCGGACATGTTGAAAGAATGAAAGATGAACGACTAATGAAACAAGTGTATAAAGGTAAAGTAAATGGCAGTATGCCCAGAGGCAGACCATGAAAAGAATGATTAGAGTGTGTGAATGAGACGTTAATCCGAAAAGACATAAGAAGCCATAGAAACAGGAGAGCTTGCATGAAAAAATGCATGGACGTGAGGGAAGCTAGAGAAGTATGCCAGGACAGAAAAGTGTGGCAACAAATAATTTATAAAAAGAATGCCAGTAGAGTGAATGACGCCTGAGACAGTGTTGCGGAACGAACGTGTTATTTAAATAAATAACACGAAAATTCTAGATTAATCTAACAAATCTATACCTCTTTCCCCACATTACTATTTTCCAACCGAGCAAAACACGCCTACCCCGAAAGGGAAATGGCTTAATGGTATAATAATAAAAAAAGAGTAGAATTCACCCAAAAAAGATGAATTTTCAATAAAGTAATTGAATTTTTAACCAAATAGTTTAATTTTCAATCCAAAAACATGAATTTTCTACCAAAAAGATGACTTTTCAACCAAGAAGATTAATTTTCTACAACAGACGAATTTTCAACAAACTACATAATTTTTACACTAAACAAGATACATTTTCAACCAAAAACAGAATAGTTAAATTTTCTGTTAAAAAAAAATTTCAAACAAAGAAAGATGAATTCGCAACAAAATATTTCAATCCTCAGCCAATCAAATTAGTTTTCAAACAAACAATTGCATTTTTAACCGAAAAGGTGAAATTTCCACCAAGAAAAGAGTTTTTAATCTTTTAAACTGGCTCGAATTATTCCTAAAATTATGAAAAACCTTTCAAAATAAAAAAATAACTTTAAGAACTTCCAGATTTTTTTCGCCATTTTTAGAAAATATTTTCAAATTTCAAATTACTTTTTAATCTTTTCAAAACTACCAAACCTTCTAAATATCTTTTAAAATGATTTCATTTTTCCTAAAATGTTTAAAAAAGATTGCATAATCAGAAAATTTGCTTAAAATCTTCCGGATTATGTTTTAACAATTTTGGAAATATTTTCAAATGTTTGTAAATATTCTTTTTAAATTATTTTTTTCAAAATAAAAAATCATTTTTAATTTTTCTGAAATCCTAAGAAAATTTGCCTATTCTCTTTAAACCTTTAAAAATTCACATTTTCTACAACTTTAAATAAAATTCGCGGCTTGAATTTGTACTCCCGGTTAATTGCCGGTTGACCCTTTTGAAGAAAGGGTTAGATTTTAGTTTATTTTTTTAATAACATGACAAAAATATATATTTTCTAAACATGTAAAGCTTTCCAGTTTATTCAAACTGTTTGAAACTATTGTAAAATGTTCAAAATCAGTCCACACACTTTCTAAAAATGAATTCACATTTGTGATCAAATGTACAAGAAATTTCATCTGTTATAAATAAATTAACGAGAAAAGTGCTCTTGAGGATCAACAAAACTCGAGTATGATATTCCATAAAAATTTTCTTTTAGGTAAAAACCGTTTTTTCTTCCAGATCTGGAGAAGATTTGTCAGCAAACCTTTTTTCCTGTAAAGCCTTACTGAACGGAAACATTTCTTTACAGAGCGAAAAATTCTTTCTTTGTTTATAACAATTGTTGAAAAAAATAAATAATAATTTTCGTCGGCCAGCAAAGCTTTACAGAAAATAATGTGTTTTTTTGAAAACTCTTCAGTAGATTTTGTAAAACAAACTGCTTTAACAACTGTTAAAGAAATTTAAGATGACGCAAAGAAATATTGTTTTCACATATATTACGATCAAATTTGTATGAAATAAAATATATAATAATAGAGACAATATTTTTGCCATATTAAATTCAAAACCGAGTTCAGATTCCAGTACCGATCTAAACAAAAACTCCCACTGTGGGGCGCTGCAGCAATTTCCACCTGGGACTAGAAGCTATGTTAACAATTCAGAAAATGTCCAATGCAAAGCTTGATTTTCGGCAAGGGTCGAATGTTAACATCAAAATGCCAAAGACCGAAATAGGATCTAGCTGTAAAAATACTCAAAATAAATGTCTTTTGAGTGTTTAATGACTGAATCAGAACCTAGGACCAGGCCCTCAACATGGTAGTCATGGACAATTCAGTGCCAAGAAGGATCCCATTAGACATTAGTGACTCCAGCTGCAATAGGATGGTATACAAGGGGCGTTATAATGTTATATTATAGGTTCCTGGCAAGTTACACCAGATAGCCACTTCTCTCGGTAGCTACTCCACTCAAACCAGAGTTGAGAGGAGAGAACCGGCCATTGTCAGAGCACGACATTCATCCCCAAGCACACCCCGCACTTTTCCTTAGAAGGGTTTCTACAGGGTGTTCCAATTTATTTTAACATGAAGTAACATATTACAAAATTATTTTTCATTTTTACCAATACTCCTACTCTCTCAGAGGTTTAGTCCATAAATTACGCCACGATCTTAGAGAGAAGGAGGGGTTCCAGCAAAACCTGACACTAATGGTAAACGAATAAATATGGAGAAACGCGGGAAATGTGTAATAATAGGGGGGGGGGGGAGGTTACAAATGTCATAAAATTGCGTGACGTCATTTATGGACAAAGCCCAACTTTGAAAATCCGCCAGAAAAATTCCTCGAGTTGCGGGCTAGGCCTAGTCTGAGTGCCAGGGACGTTTCCACTTCGAGCCTTCTTTCCCTCTCCACTTCACGCTTCCATCATTCTCTCGGTCCCCTTCCTTTCCTAAATTTTTCCTTCACACTTTTTCCAGACTTGAGACTGGCAGAATTTTTTACTTATCTAGTTCTACTACATAAATTTATTTTCTTGATGCTAACCTGTTTAAAATTTGTTGGGAAATATGTATTGTTATTAATTCTTCGGTTTATTACATAATTACAATATCAATATTAAGTCAAGTAAAGTGAAATAAATACAAAAATTAGCAACATATTTCCCTTCCGCTTCTATAATATTTATTTCACTTTATTGTATAGAAATACTATATATAACTACTAACTTGTGCGAAACTACACGCACGGACTCTAATCTAGTTACAAAAACGACTTCAAACATTCACATTTAATCAATAAGAGATTGTTCTTTTTCTATGATTTCTTTTCGCCCTTTTCCAGTGCTTTTCATTATTATTATTCTTGGTGGAGAAAATTTATCCAGATTCCAGGTGGAAATTTTGAACCACTAACACGAAAACAGTTTTTCAAAAAAGAACCTACATATTTTTGATTTTTCGTCTTTATATTAATTACTTAATCCGAGCTCTTGAATTTTTCTCCAACAACTTTGACCTAAATGAAACCTACAACCATTTATAGTAATGGAATTATTAAACACTGAACGTAGAAATTAATTAATTTTTGTATCAAGAAGTAAGATGGTAGCCAAAGTTATATATCAATTGTTGTGCAGACCGAGAATTGAAAAAACTTGAGTGAATTGATATGGACACTACCAATTATTGTAATTTTCAGTACGTAAGTACCCATTTCTTACCTATTGAGATAATACTCCGAACTTAAGTGACAGCGGCCCGCAAATTAAGGGTTTTTTTTAACATAGTCCGTAACTCGAGTGCAGCCTCCAAGATTAGTAAACTAATTCTGATTTACAGAATCATTTATTGTTTTTTATCAGTATTTTATAAGTTAATTTTTTTTTTTAATAACCTACCTATTGGGGTAGGTATAAATAATATGTAGTCGCCTTAAAGGAGAATTTTAATCAATAACGAGCACACAAACTTTTTGCAATTTGTGCAGAAAAGAGTATCATACATACCCTTCCAATCTTCCGGATAACATTGGAACTGGAATGGGATGCTTTTTATGAATAAACTAAGAGGATGTTTCTGCACGCAATAATTTCCCTTGGGAGAAAAATATGTCTCCCTAAATAGAACCTCGATAACGCGGAATGATGAGCTACTGACATTCGATAATTACCCGCCTTTCGAACGAGGAGCTCACAAACGTATTTATTGACTCTGTCCCACTGGGTGGACAAATATCATGGATCACCTCTTGACTTCAAAAGAGGCTAATAGAAGAAGTCACGCGGTTTTATTGTACTGCAAACAATACTACCAGATGCCCGAACTTGAAAGTTTTCAAGGGAAAAGGGTTGTACTTAAATACTTGAGCGAACCTTGAGGCACATGTCTATAACAAAAATGAAGATTATATATTGCGATCCTAGAACCATAGGGTGATATCTCACTTTTTTACCAAAATAAGTTAATGAAACCAAAAGGGTCACCAAAAGGAAGTTTGATGCAATCTCTTCGTGTAATTTTAGTGTTATTCTAAAATACAGTCTCTAAATCGGTCTTTATCACATAAAACATGCACAAGAAAAATGTGTAGAACTAGGCAAGATGCTATCTAGTGCCATGCTACCAGATTATAATAATGTAAATATAAAATACGACAATCAGCGCAAAATTCAAGACTGATTCTAACGTCAAAATGATGAAACGTTAATGTACGGCAACGCTGTAAAGATTTTAACCTATTTTTCATACATGAAAATTGAAGATGACATATACCAGAATGTCACGATCAACTTTCTTATCTTTACGTCGGAATTATTAGTTTATGAGTAATTTCGTTTAGAAGAATTGATCAAGTGACAGTTTGGTATACGCCTTTAAGACCTTGAAGGGGCTGTCCTGTAACGGATTAGAATAGAACATAGAACCAATATCA
>CAKNWT010132625.1:566-12026 GCA_932066315.1 Andricus coriarius
TACACATGACCCTCTACCCCCCTATGATGATTATACGTAATATATGGACGGCCCCTTAGCGGGCGAAATATTTTCAGGGCTTGTTTTTCAAGCTTAGCCGCTTTCTTAACCAGATAAGGGAGTCGAATCCCGCCTGCTTATAAGAAGCTGAGTATTTGACGAGCAAGTCATAAATTATAAGATCTAACTACTTCGACCAGTTTACACGGTGGAACGTGCTCCACTCTTCAGTTAAGATAATAAAATTTGAAAACTGAAAATATTTTTCTCTGGAAAATAGGCTCTTGCCAAAAATATTAAATTTTTATATTTCCAAAATATTTTTCAATTAAAAGTTTTCGGAATATCTCCATTAAATTGTATTGGTTGCATGGTTACATTATACAATATGCCGACACCGTGGGCCGGCATTTTACCGGACCCTCGGTCATGCAGTTTGCCGGACCCCGTCGCTCCCGTCTGTCGGGCTGGCTATGTAAACATCAATGGTATGCACATTAAGGTGCATATCTGCCGGCACGTCGGTACGATCGATCGGACCGCAGGCCGGCAGATCGCTTCCAGTCGGCAGGCATTTTGCTATCTGGGCTTATTCTTTAAACTTGTATAATTTTTTGTATATAAGATTGTGCACTTTTCATATATGGTGATTTCACATTACGACAAACACCTTCAGCGATGGCTTCAATAATGACACCCTTCGTGCATTGAAACGGCATAAAACTCTGTTCCAGAAGATACCGGTCGATACAAATACTGACTTCCTGGAGAACAGCAAACATTATCTCTTGTAATAAAAACGGATAATATTTTTGGGTTTCTTGAATCTGCTCTAAAGCCACTATAAGTATACTTTCCAAAAGATGTAGTCATATTTATACGGAAATTTCCACAGTCGATGCATTGCTGATTCTGTTGACCATCAAAGAATAGTGAAATGAGGTTGAAGTAACTTTGGAATAATTTCCACTCTTCAGGATTCAGGGTTATACATGCACGTGGATGGCTGGCTAACAGTTTCAACGATGAGGCGAAATTTTTGTCTTTTTTTTTTAATTCAGCACCGATGATAATTTGCTTTGTGAATGATAAACTGAGATTGTATGTAGTTGCATGTAACATTTGATTTCGAGGCGTATGAGGCATGATGATGATGATGTTGATCGCACTAAAGGCTTTCAAACACTGAGCGATAGTGGAAAAGTGTACACTTTATTTATTCTTCTTCATGAATTCGATAGAATTGAAGTTTACACCCAAATACACCATTTCAAGGTGTTGATCTTCACAGGCTTTCTTTGTTTGCATGAACAGGTTTTCATCCTCTTCAAATAGTTTTGCAATTCTTTGAGGTAGAAAAACGGAGAAATTGTTTGCTATGATAACGAGCGTTCGCACTCCATATTTTGTTTTAGCTTTCTTCATGTCCGTTCTTAACTTCTAGGTCTGTCAGCTTCTTTGTTGGAAGAAAGTCTTCACTGAGAGCGGTTTTATTTAATTTTGCGAAATCCATTTTTTCTTTTTCACACTGCTTGTTATCTTCATGATTCACAGTTTCAAATTCCCTTGTTAGAGTTTATAAGTTTGTTCGCACTTGTATCACTTGTTTCAGTTCTCGAATGTTCTTCAGAAATACGTTTAAACGACTTTGCAGTTCTTGCTGCTTTTCTTCCTTACAATCTGACATCTGCCAACAAAGTGATGAAAGAGAAGAGCTGGTCTCCTTTTATAGACGCTTATCTCCTCTATCACATTTTTAGGGACTTCTGCACAGCATTGCATTATACGATGCAACAGTGTTCTAGAACTTCTACATTATAATCGTTACACGTAAAATTCGTTTTTCGAAATTGCACAATATTGCATTATATGATGCAACAATGTTCTAGAACGTTCTACATTATAATCGATACACTGAGAAACACGTAAAATTCGTTTCTCGAAATTGCGCAAAATTGCATCATATGATACAAAAATGTTTTAGAATGTTCTGCATCTAGAAACACGTAAAATTCTTTTCACGAAATTGCACAATATTGCATCATATGATGCAACAATGTTCTATATATAGAAATACGTAAAATTCGTTTCGCGACATTGCACAATATTGCATCATATGATGCAACAATGTTTTAGAACGTTCTACATTATAATCGGCACGTTCGGAATATAATTTTTTGCAACGCAAAATTTGATGCGCCATTAAAAATAACCTTGAAGTTGTTTACGAAAGAAATTCTTTTCAGAAATTCCGCCGTATAATTTGATGACGTCATCAAGAATATTCTAGAAAACTTAGCACGGACATGAACCACTATAGCTGCAGAATCCTTTGTGCTTTACATGAATGTTTTATCTATAAGGAAGCAATCAATTATCCTCGTTTTTCTCCTTATAACCTTGAGCCTGTTCACATGATTTCCGCTCCACGCCTGCATCTTTTGTGCACTAAATGAATGTTTTATCTATAAGAAAGCAATAAGTCATCCTTGTTTTTCTCGTAATAACCTTGAACGTCTTTACATGAATTCGGCTCATACAATTGCGCAATATTATTATTCTTTGACGTCAACATGACCCTTCGAGAATGTTCTAGAAGCTTTGCAGAACGTTCTACATGCCAGCCTCACACGGATACACACGGGTACACACACACACAGACACGCGCTAATACTAATCCATCTAGAAACGCCCTTGCCTATCTACTAAATACCATAAACATATGATACTTCTTGAAATCCTGGAAAATTAATTAAAATACTTTGAGAGCTCTTAAAACCCCGTAAAATCATTGAAATCTTCCAATCTAATAAAATCCCTTGTAATCTTTGAAAATACAGTCCTCTTCCCGCGTAAGACCGCATCGGGGGAGTAGGGGAGTAACTGCTGCGGTCGAGCTATACCCCCACTCTGGATCCGTGTTTGCCTCCGCCGCGTCGTGTTTCGCTCCTTCTGAGTAGTGCCACAAAAAACAACGGAAGACTGGTGTGCTCGCATCAACTGTAAAACAGCCAAAAATTCTTTTCTCTCTGTTTCTCTTGTAAAAAATCAAGGTAAGTTTTTCACGGAATTTCACATAATTGATGAAATCTTTGAATAAATGATGTTTTCATCCCCAAGAACATTAAAACTGCTTTCCATTCCAATATTGTTGTACGCTTCTATGTACAGCCAGAATTCCCCCTTTTTTACGAACAACACAGAAAACTTGTTTAATTTTGGTCAATAACAATTTTAAGAATAATTAATTGGTACGTAGGTTTATCTATATTTATAATTGGAATTATTCACGTGAATTTGATGCTCGCGGCAGAGCATCGGTGTCTGTGTTTCGAGCGGTATTACTCAGAAGGAGTGAATCCATATCTCACGCGGAACGGTGGTGTGCTGGAGGGGGAAGCATTCGAGCGAGATGTAGGGGCATGAAACTACTCGGAGTGGTCTTACTCGAAAAAACCTTATAGGTCTTGTAAAATCATTCCATTTCTTCCGAAGTTCTAGGATATTATTTACAACCGCATGCAAATACGTTCAAATCCCTTACATTATTAAAACCCTTGGAAATCCTGTGAAATTGATTAAATCTCTTGAAAATGCCTTGAAACCTTTCAAAATACCCTAAAATATTTCAAAGTCTTTGAAACCTCTTTTTGAAATAAATAAATTTCTGGGAATCTTTTAAAATTTCCTAAAATATTTCCAATCCTTTGAAATCCCATTAAATTACTAAAATCAATTAAAAATTTCTTTGAAATCTTATAAAATAACCTAAAATATTTAAAGTCGATTAAAATCTTTTGAAGTTTTTTAAAGATCTTGAAAATTCTACGGAATTTAAAAAAATACTTTTAATAATTTCAAATCCTTTGATCGTTTTATCAATTAATCCTGGGAGTAAATTCTTTAAAATCCATTAAAATATTATAAAATCCCAAAAGAATTTAAAAGAACTCGGGTTGAACTAATAAGAATTCAAGTGAATTCAAAATCACTTCAAATCTTTAAACCTCTACGAAATACCAAGCGAAATACCTCACTTCTCGGGCGTAAATTCTTTAAAATCCATTAAAATATTATAAAATCCCGTGAAATTCTAAGATGATATTTTTATGACCCTGGAAAATATATTAAAATACAATGAGAGCTTTAAAATCCCTTAAAATAATTGAAATCCTCGGAAATCTTATAAAATCCTGTGAAATCTTTTAAAATATCTTAAAACCTTGTAGGTCCTGTAAAATTATTTCATATATGAATGAATGAAGATATATCTTCCAAAATTCTAAAAATTTCTTTATCCTCAAATATTTCGAACGCTTTAAAATCCCTTCAAATTAATGAAAGTAATAAATAATTCCTTGGAATCTTTCAAAATTTATTAAAGTATTTCAAACTAAAAGCTCTTGAAATGCCTTAAAAGTTTTGAAAATACCCTACAGTCTTAAAAATCCCTTCAAATTATTGAAATCTATTAAAAAATTTTCGCAATCTTTAAAAATACCATGACATATTTCAAAAGAATTCAAGACAATTCAGAAATAAGTATAGTGACTCAGTAGCAGTCCTGATTATTTTTTTTTTAGTTACTTCTTAGAGAAATTCCCTGATTTGCTATTTTTTTAAATTCCTGATTCTTGGAAGCTTTGATCTTATTATACATTTTTTAAACATTCCATTATGGGCTACAAATAGGGTACCACAGGGACTAAATCTGGAAAATAGGGTAATTTAGGGACACATAAATTATTTTTTTTTCGAAGTAAAGAAACTTATTATGGGTTTTCGATGAAAAATGAGATTATGTAAATTAGGATTGCTTTTATTTTTGCGTTACATTAATACAATCAAGAGGATAGGCTAGATGAATCGCAGACAAGTAGCCGTTGAACATTGATAGCATTAGCACATAGATTTTAAAGCGTGTCATGAATATTTAAGAACTTTCAGCTTTTTAAATTTTATTCACAATGGCTGTAGATAGTCGTGACATCCACTGTTTTCAAATTGAAATACTTGTGTCGCACATAACATCAATTCCGGTAATCGACGATAAAAAGTTTATAAGTAATATGGTAAACTTTATGCTAGAAATCAAAACAGCTGATCTCCTTATATTACTGAATTTTGACAAGGAATTATTGCACTTCTTAAAAAGATAAACTTAAAAATTTATCATTTTTAGAATAAAAGATGATGAGTACATTTCTTCAATTTTCGATGAATTTCTTTATTTACACAATTGCATGCGATTGCAAATGATTTCAAGTGCATGCAGGCGTTGCAAGTTCTATTGATAATGTACTGGTAAAAAGTATATTTTTTGAACAATTTTCACTATTTTGTAATTTCCATTTCTTTTATTGTATCAAATGATATTATGTATAATGGAACAAATTTGTAGTAAAATAATCATCAACTACAATAGCATGTTGTGCACCAAGGCGGAAGTTGAACTCTTCATGCATTCGTATCAGCCTGTCATGTGACCAATTCTTTCGAACCAAGAAAGAAACACGAACGTTCATTTGATATGGAAAATTCATTCGAGTTTTTAGTTTACGAGTAAGGGATTGTCCATAAACAATAATAATAACTTAATAAGTTTGAAAATCACTTTCATATTTTAGACTGCACACGCTTTCCTATGTTCCCCTCTTTCGCACCTTGTAAAGAATATCTCCTTTTTCTCGTGTTTTCAAGAAATTTCCACTTTTTCTGGATTTTTCTTCAAAATTAGTTGTTGTTAAAAATTCTACTATTTGATTGACAATCTAATTATTTTGGTTGAAAATACAACTATTTTGTTAAAGTCATCTTTTTTGGTCAAAAATGCAATAACTTGATTGAAAGTTAAACTGCTTTGCTAAGAACGTATCTTTTTGGTTGAAGATTCATCTCTTTCGTTGAAAAATTTAACGATTTCGTTGAAAATTCCTTTATTTTTCGATTGAAATTAACATTTTTCAACCTGAAAATTTAACTATTACATTTCTAGTTGAAAATTGATGCTTTTTAGTTAAAAATTCAACTGTTTGGTTAAAAGTATAATTATTTTGCTGAAAATGCACTTTTTTTGTTAAAGTAATCTTTTTGGTCAAAAATTCAACAACTTGGTTGAAAGTTGAACTACTTCGCTAAAAATGTATCTTTTTGGTTGAAGATTCATCTTTTTGGTTGGAAATTAAACGATTTCGTAGAAAATTCGTTTCTTTTTGTTTGAAAATTAACCTTTTTTAAACTGAAAATTTAACTATTACGTTTCTAGTTGAAAATTGATATTTTTTAGTTAAAAATGCAACTATTTGGTTGAAAATTTTATTATTTTTTTGAAAATGCAAATATTTTGTTAGTCATCTTTTTGGTCAAACATTCAACAACTTGGTTGTAAGTTGAAGTACAATGTTAAAAATGTATCTTTTTAGTTGCCGATTCATCTCTTTTTTGTTTAAAAATTAACATTTTTTAACTCAAAATTCAATTATTACGTTTCTACTTAAAATTTTTTGTTGTTGTTAAAAATTCAACTATTTAGTTAAAAATGTATCTTTTTCAGTTGAAAATTTATCTCTTTGGTTCAAAATTTAACTATTTTGTGGAAAATTCGTATTTTTGTATTACATTCAACCGTTTTTGATTTAAATTAAAATCTTTTTTGGTTGAAATATCATGAATTAAACTTTTTGTTGATAATTCATCTTTTTAGTTTAACTCAAAATATATTTATTACATTCTTGGTTGTAAATTTATATTTTTTATTGAAAATTGATCTTTTCTATTTGGAAATTCAACAATTTTATTGAAAATTAATGTATTTTGTTGAGGATTAAACTATTTTGTTAAAAATTCGCTTTCTTTAGTTGAATTAAACTATTATTGATTTAAAATTAAAATAGTGCTTGGTTGAACTATCAAGTGTTGCAGATTTCGTTAAAAATTCTTCTATTTATTTGAAAAAAAATTAATTACTTGGTAATTAAACTGAAAACCTAACTATTCCATTTTTGCTTGAAAACTTATATTTTTTAGATTAAAATTCAACTATTTGGTGAAAAATTCATCTCTCATAATTAAAAATTACATTCATGTTGAAAACTCATCTTTATAGGTTTAATATTCAACTAGTTTCTTGAGTCATCTTTTTTAGTCGAAAATTTAAATGCTTTGTTGAAAACATGTCCTTTTGGATTGAAAATTCATCATTTATGGTAGAAAAGTCATCATTTTTGTTTGAAAATTCATCTTTCGTTCTTTTTCAGGGAGGGGGAAGGGGTTAAAGAAAAAAATACTGTTGTCAACGAGGGTGGACGGGGGTAAAAAATATCCAAAAATTGGTAACGTTGTTTATGGATGATCCCTAAGTTGTTTTACAAGAATGGTTCGTGTGACTGTCTGTCGTAGCACCACGGAATCGTTAAAAAATGATAATTTTAAGAATTTAGAAATAGGGTTAGAGCTAGTCTACTTAAAGAAGTTACAATTATCACTTTGATACAATTTTTTTAAATAGATTGCAGCAATAAGTTATTTAGAATGATATTAATAATTAAAATGTTATTCTGTTTTCTAACAGCAATATTGAACTCGAGAATAAAAACCTGAAATTAGAGCAAATAAATAACAAATGTCGGTCTACGATACCTGCAATTACTTATATTCGGATAGGAAACGTTAGTAGAGAATATTTACAGGAACTAAAAAGCAACTTCAAACCAAAATTCTCTGTAAAACAAACATTTTCTACCCTTCAGAATAACAGTATTTAATGTAGAAAGACAGGCGAATAATATATTGAAAAAAAACTATATATTACTGAAAACTGTACTAAAGTATTTGCGAAATGTAAGAACAGAAAATTTGTTCCATTCGCAAACACAAACCTCCTGTATGTACAAATAAATAATAATAAAAGCGAGGTAAATCTTTCACGATCTAGTAATCAAAAAATTGTTTAAATAAACGATGAAGGAAAAAGGTTTTTTCGACATTTTGAAAATGAAACGATCCGTCATGCAGAAACGTTGTATACATATACAAATTTAAATATCACGTTCGTTGAAAACTATCATTATTTTAAGGACTGAAAGAAAATTAGAAGAAAAAAATGTATGCACGAAAACGTACTTAATTCTAAAAAATTTAATAATTATTTCTTTTTGCAATTAAAATAAAACGTCCTTACGACAGAATCCCGTATTGCATGCTGAAAAAAAATTTGAATAATGATTTCTGTAATTTATTTTTAATAAAAATCTATATTCAGAGTCTTAACTAATTGTTATTTTAAGTTATTTTCATTGATTTCCATTTACCAGTAATGTTGTTCACCGATTAATTCGGATTGGGATCACGGACTGAAAATGATTGAAAGTAGGGTTTGGATTCAATCAGATTGGACAGACGGATTGAAATGTGCTTTCGGATGAGCCTCGGATTCATTCGCATTGGACGCACGGATTGAAAAGGATTGATAAGTGAACCTCGTATTCATTCGGATCGAATTTTCGGAGTTGACGCATGGATTGAAAGGGATTGACAAATTTCTTCGGATTGGTATTGATTAACTCGGATTGGTTCGGATACAGATTCCGGAATGACTCAGATGACTTCGGATTGATTCGGAATGAATTCCTATACGAAACTTTCGCCAGGGAGATAATTAGAGGCAATTGTACCATTTTCCACCTAAAAAATTCTACTAATTTCTGAAAATATAAACACTACTTAAATTAATGTTATCACAATCGATTATGAATTATATTCAAAAACTTATACTGAAATACATTTGTAAATATACTATAAACAAAATTGAACAAATCCTTGACGCCGAGTAAAAAATTATTACCTTTCTAGCACAGAATTTTCCATTATGTGTATATGCATATGTATATGTATATGTATATGTATATGTATATATATATAAAGATTATATACTAGAATTAAAAACGTATATAAAATTCTTAGTCTTACTTCCTAATACCGAACATCGACGGACAAGACTTTTCATACTTAGAGTTTTGTTTGTGTTAATTGGTGCGCAGTGGAGACACAGATCGGAAGAGCGCACCAATTGACGTTGAATGTTTCAAAACAAAACATGCAGGAGGAAAATTTCAGTCGATTCAGAATACGAACTACTTTAAATACATTGAACAAGGGCAACGCCGATTACATTGGGGCAAATTAACATCGCTTAAAACGCATTCATTGTCATCGTGGATATACGAGAATATTCTCAAGTTTTCTACAATACAAAGACAGTTTATGACAATTTTATCGCTAAATACGAGAGACCGTTTGTGATTTAGTTAGTGGAATGTTGGAGCTCACACTTTTCTTAATCTAAATATTAATGTGCTAATTTTCTAATCGAGAGCAAATTGAGTCTATATTTTACGATAACTGGAAAGTTTGTTTAGAAGCATTCGATTTTTCTAAACGATTCGAATACTTGCACGATATTTTGTCTTTGATTGTCGGCAGACGGAAAAGTTTTATTTCAAACAAATTCTAAAAATATATCACTAATTTTTTTGTAAAGTATTGCACGAAGTTTTAAAAGTACTTCACTACTTTTATCATTTTATTTCATTCTCATAAGTTTCGTGTTTTGTTTATTCTCCGCATATAGCTCACAATTTGAAGTCCCTGGTGTTAAAAAAATTTGTTTCAGTTATAGAAATTAATTTCCTTCGAAAAAGTAATTTCTACGTTTACAAATCACGACACTAATTATATTATTCACTATATTCAAACAGTCAAAATGTCATTGAGCTGCGGCATGTTCCCAAAGAAATTTCCGAAACAAAAGTTACTTTTTCTACTAAAACCAGATAAATAATAATTTAATTACTGTTGACGTCTTCATATTGTCCGACTTAATGTGTTCAGAAAAATAAAAAGTTTACTCAAAAAAAGGGTATCCCTTTTTTACCCTTGTTAAATGAAGTTCCCAGATTTCTCTCGTGCAGAAAAAAAAGAGCGGTAGGGTTTTTATCACAACGCAAAGATTATATCTCTTATTATTTGCAGAAAAAGGTGGTTGTCATTACCCATATAACACAGAAAAATCCGTGAAGATTTCCTGATACTTAATTACAATGTAAAGTTGGAAATATTGCATTGAGTGTTAGGGCAAGGTTCGTTCAATCAAAAAAATGTCCGCTTGTCAGGCAATATTGCTCAGTAAAGGTTTATATTTTCACAAGGGACATAATCTAAAGGCAATTTTACCGGCCGGAACAGAGAGAGCTTTTTTTTTGAAAATGTTTTTGTTGTTTTATTTTTTGTAATTGAAAATGATGTTTTTTGCGCCTGTAAAATGCAACACCCGGTCTAGTTTCAATTGGCAGAGAAATCTGCAAGCAACATGTCTTCGTCGCGAAGAGGATTCATGTAGAGGTTACATGACCGTTGGGTCAATTTGCACCCGGAAAATGCTCATGAAACGCCTCAGTATTTAAGAGATCAGGTATCCTTTTTGCGCGAAAACGGATATGAAGCTCTTAATAGGCAAGAAGAAGAGCAACATCCTCCAGCGAACATACCACCCGTTCCAGCAAGATCACCTTTGCAGACAGCCGATAATGCCAACATGAGAAATAGGAGATCTATCCACCAAAAAGTCTTCCTCAGGATGGACAAATTATCTGAAGCTAATACTGCTCTCCCCGATTTGCTCCCCGAAGATTTTAATCTCTGGAATCTTAACTGTGTAGTTTACGAGAAGGTGGTCTCGCTGCTTAGCGACGATAGAAGTAACGATACTGCAGTACGCCTGAGTAAGGCTCGCACTGGACGCACAAAATAAGATCTCTTTTAACAGCGAAACAACGCCTTGAACGGCGAGTAAAGTGGGTTCAGGAAAATTCCACCTTTTCTACTAATCCTTTCCGCCTGTTCAATAAAACGTCACGTGTCGTTAAAAATCCGCCTAGTCGAGAAGAGATTCAAGTCTTCTGGGAGCAAGTATTTAGAGATACTTATCAGCTAAGTGAAGACGCTTCAGATATATCACTCTTTTGTAACGTTTGCTAAAGGCAAAGGTTACACGGTCCAGAGGATGTGTGTCCACTAATTACTGCTAAAGAAGTGAAGAAAGTTATCACTAGAACTAAGAACTTTTCAGCGCCAGGGCCAGATTAAATCAACAACTTTTGGTGGAAGAAGTTCACTTCTACGCACCAACATCTAGCTCATATATTTACTACTTTCTTAAACGGAGAACCACCTATCCCGCAGTGGCTAGTCGAAGGACGCTCGGTATTGATACCTAAGACTGGAGATTTGTCAAGTCCAAAGAACTACAGGCCCATAGCTTGTTTAAACACCAACTACAAGCTATTCACTGGCATCATCAAAGAGAGGATATTAACATCTATCGAGCTGGTATGGAGTGCAATAGTTGAACAACGTGGAGGCAAGAGAGGGCTGGCAGATTGCAGCATAAAAGAACATATGCTC
>CAKNWT010132626.1:477-15771 GCA_932066315.1 Andricus coriarius
TTGGTTAAAAATTCAACTATTCCACTTAAAGATTCAACTATTCCAGTTAAAGATTCATCATTGTAGTTGAATATTCATTTTTTTTGTTTAAAATTTAACTATTTCAAATAAAGATTCATCATTTTAGTTAAAAATTCATCTTTTTGGCTTTAAATTCAACGAAGCAATTTAAAGATTCATCATTTTAGTTGAAAATTCATCGTTTTGGTTGGAAATAAAACTACTTGGTTGAAACTTAAACTCTTTTGTTAAAAATTTGCCTTTTTGGTTTAAAATTCATCTATTTTAGTTGGAGATTCATCATTTAAGTTGAAAATTCATTACTTCCGTTGTATTTCTGTTTGTTTTTTTGGTGGAAAATTAATTTTTTTCAACTGCATATTTAACTATTCCATTTCTGGTTGAAACTGATATTTTTTAATTCAAAATTCAACTATGTATTTGGTTGAAAATTGATATTTTTAACTAAAAATTCAACTATCAAATTGAAACTCGTGTATTTCATTGATTTGTTGTCTTTTTTTCTAAAAAACTTAATCTTTTTGGTAGAAAAGTCATTAACATTGCCTGAATATACACTGAATTTTAAGTATAAGATGATAAAAGAAATATCTGTTTGAATTATTATTCAAATTCCGGGACTTTAAAGACAAATTCGAAAAATGATTAATTATGTTTTTAGTATTATTTAATTGATCGATGGTGCTAATATATTTAAGAATATCTTCTAATATAGTTATCAAAGCGTTCTAAGTTGAACACATTAATTGAATCCCTAGAAACTGAAAAAAAACATTATTTATAATAAACTCACGAAACTGTATGCATATTCCGAGTCGATATTTAAAAAAAAATACGATATATTTAATTGCTACCTAGGAATATAATATAATACCTAGGAAAAACATGATATACCTAGAAAAACCTGCAATTGTCAGGGAATTTATTTCCAGGATTTGGGCAGACACCCTGATTATAAAATTAATTTGTTACAGCGATTCGGCCAAAAATAACGGGTAGTTTAACGAATATACAGTCAACAACGACACCAATCGAGGCAAAACCACCATCGGATCAAAACAAACAAAATGAAAACGACGAAGACCCGGAGAAAAAGGATGGAGGGAAAAAAGATAAAGCCTATACTCCATTTATGAAATTTTGTATGGCATTTTTCGGTATATGGATGGGTGGCATGGGTTCCTACTTGATTTATGAGTTGGCCCGACCCAGTTATGATGAAGAAGGGAACGTTATCGAGGACGAATTCACACATTTGCCATACATGGAGCAAATGTTTAAAAGATTATTGAGAGAACTGAATTACTACAAAAAGGTAATGACTCGGCTCCAAAGAGAAATCTTTAAACGCTTACATTACTAAAGATCTGTTATAAAATTGTTTGCAGCTCGTTCAAGAACCAAGCAGGGATAAATTACTTCCTGATCCTCTCAAGTACCCTTACATTCAACCACAGTACACTCTAGTATTAGAATTAATAGATTTATTGGTCCATCCTGATTGGACAGTAAGTAAATGTTTATATTTTTGTTCGTTTTATTTAAGTTTATTTCTTAATTCTGATTGTTATTAAATTTAGTATCAAACTGGATGGAGGTTCAAAAAACGACCCGGCGTTGATCAGTTCCTTGAATCTGTTGCTCCACCTCAATTTGAAATTGTAGTATTTACTGCGGAACACGGAATGGTAAGTGAATTATTTAAAAAATTAAGAATATTTTATAGTAGCTTTAGTAGATTTTCAGTTTCTAAGATTCACATTTTAATAATTATGATTAGTTCTAAGGGGCCGTCCATAAATTACTTTATCAATGGGGAGAGGCGCAAAAACTACGGCTGGTATCAGGGGAAGGGGCGGAGTCAGTTGAAGTAACGTTATGAATTTAGAACAAACTTAGTACGTTTCCTGATTATAAATTTTAACAAAGTTTGCGAAAGGTTATCCTGCAACGGTAAACTTCAACAACATTCACACTCTTTCCCCTATTCTCCTCTTTTCCCCATTTTTAAATATTTTTTTCCCTCTGTTTCAACTACTTGATTGAAATTTAAACTATTATGTTAAAACTTCATTTTGTTAGTTTCACATTTATTTCTATGCTTGACAATTGAACTATTTTGTTGGAAATTCGTTTCACTTTTGGCTGTAAATTAATTTTTTAAACTGAAAACTGAACTGTTACATTTTTAGTTGAAAATTGATCTTTAGTTAAAAAGTAAACTGTTTGATGAAAATGTATCTTTTTCAGTTGAAAATTCAACAACTTGATTGAAAATTCATGTATTTTTTGATAATTCGTCTTTTTGGTAGAAAATTAATCTTCTTGGTTAAAAAATCATCTTTCTTATTGAATTTTGAACTCTTTCATTGAAACATCTTTTTTTTTTGTTTGAAAATTCATCTGTTTGGTTGAAAATTTTAATATTTTGTTAAAAATTATTATTTTTTTTTTATAATTAATTCTTTTATTGCAAATTTAACTATTCAATTTTTTGTTGAAAATTGATATTTTATATGTAGTTGACAATTCAACTATTTGATTGAAAATATAATGTATTTTTGTTGAAAATTCGTCTCTTTGGTAAAATATTAATCTTTTTTGTTAAAAATTAATGATTCATCTTTGTCTTCATTTTGGTTGATTTCAAATTAAAATCTTTTTATGTTGAAATATCAGCTATTACTACATCTTTTGTTGAGAAATTAATATTTTGTGGTTGAGAAATCCACTGCTTGGTTTAGAGTTGAACAGCTGTGTAAAAAATTCATTTTTTTCGGTTTATGATTCATCATTTTTGTTGAAAGTTCTACTATTTGGTTGTAAATTAACTTTTTTGTTAAAAATTCATATTTTCGGATTGAAAATTCAACTATTTTTTCTGGAGAATTCATCTGTTTGGCTTGAAAATTCAATAATTTGGTAGTAAATTCAACTATTTGGTTGAAAATG
The DNA here is from genome assembly GCA_932066315.1 of Andricus coriarius. Lineage (NCBI taxonomy): Eukaryota > Metazoa > Arthropoda > Insecta > Hymenoptera > Cynipidae > Andricus > Andricus coriarius. The sequence goes on from CAKNWT010132626.1 coordinate 3,451, forward strand.
AACTTTTTTGTTGAAAATGCAACTATTTTGGTGGAAAAAGTAAATATTTGGTTAAAAATTAAACTGCTTTTCTGAAAATTTGACTATTTTGGAAACTCGATTTTTTTGTTTACAAATTATTTTTTTATCTTAAAATTTAACTATTCCATTTTTGGTTGAAAATTGATCCTTTATAAGTTGAAAATTGAAATATTTGGTAATAAATTCATATCTTTTGTCGAAAGTTGATCTCTTCAATTAGAAAATTAAACTTGTTGGTTGAAAATTATTTTTGGTTGAGGATTCAAGTATTTTGTTAAAAATACGTCTCTTTTGGCAGAAAAATAATTTTCTACGTTAAAAATTCATCTTTTTTATTTTTGATTGAAAACTTATCTTTTTTAGTTGAAAATTCAACTATGTGGTTGAAAATTCATCTTTCGTGATTGAAAATGAACTTTCTTGTTGAAAATGATCTTTTTCGGTTTAAACGTGAATTAAAAGTCAACTGTTGTCTAAAACATTCGACTTTTTAGCATGATAACTGAACACTTTTGTGGAAAATTCGTCTTTTTGGGTAGAAAAATTAATCTTCTTTGTTATAAATTCAATTATTTTGTTGAAAATTCAACTGTTTTGTTGAAGTCCTCTTTACTAATATTATAAATATATTAATTAGTAAAATTAAAAAAATTAATTAATACTATTTAATTGTACAAGTGATCATTATTCCCCTATTTTTGTGAAAAATCATCCTATTTCCTCTTTTTTGAGAATATATTGGGTTGTGAAGTTTGATATTTTTAATTATAATTGATTCATTATCGAAGCTTATAGTTCACCGCACGGCCACGTAGACATATGGGCAACTCAGTAGAAAAGCGCAAAAACGCGCAATAAACGTGAAGTCCATATTTAGACAACGGCTACGTTACTTTCGGACATGGGGGGGGGGGATATCCCAAAATTGATAACGTAGTTTATGGATGGCCACTAACCGAAGATTCCGTTTTACCATCCAAAAAACCAGTGAATTATTGTACCAACCCAATTAACTAAGTAAATCTTTGACATATTTTTACGTCACTAAGTGAAGGTGAAAATGTTCTAATAAGACATTAAATAACATTTTCTGTGAAAAACGGAATGCCTTTCCACTCTGATGGGATTCGAGCCCAAGATATTTCGTTTAATGGACGACTGCTCTTGGCCCAGCAGCCATCCGGCAAATGAAAAGTCCTGGACTCGAATCCCAGAGAAGTTGAAAGGCGTTCGTTTTATGACAGAATATTTTGTTCAGAAGATTGTCAATCATAATAATTATTGAAATTTGTAGACTGTGTTTCCAATCCTGGATGCCTTGGACCCTCAGGGATATGTTATGTACAGATTGGTCAGAGACGCAACTCGTTTTGTGGATGGCCACCACGTGAAGGACTTGAGCGCACTTAACAGAGATCTCAGCAAAGTAAGTTTTACGTGCTTTGTTATAAAGATTAGTAAGCCAAATGACAATTGATTGATCTTACGACTCGGGAAGAGTCGCGGATGCTGAGCCATTTCTAGCGCGGACAGCACTCGGCTGGGTGACCGTTTACGATCATACCGCAGTGGTACGGGACTTGAATGAACCACCCTAGTTTCAATAATAACAACCTCTTAAAACAAAGATAATAATAGCAATGATACTATCAATCAATTGATTACTTTTGCAGGTGATTGTGGTTGACTGGAACGGAGATAGCGTGAAATATCATCCAGAGAACGTACTGAAAATACCTCGATGGACTGGCAACGATGATGATACGACCATGTATGATTTGGCCGCATTCCTCAAAAGTACGTTTGCTTGAAACTTTTAATATAATTTATTTGTTAATATAATTAATCTGTTTGTAACATTAATTTAAAGTAACGCATTTATCAGGTGTGCAAATTAATTCGGTGCCTTTTTTTATGTCTTTTAACTCTTGGTCAAACTTGAATTTTTCCCCTCCCGAAGATAACTTTGAAAGGCGAACCTTAAGCTGTAAAACACAATATAATAGGTGGCGGCCCTGCGGACTTAACCTAAAAAATCACTAGTGAATTCAATGGTGTCCGACAAGGAAAATTTGAGACACTGCATTCTTTATGCATTCCAATTGAAGAAAATGCACCTGAGTCGAGCGAAATGATTTGGTTAGCATTTTTTTTTAATCGAAATGCAAAAAGAACGCAGTATGTCAAATGCTCCTTGTCGGACGCGATTGTATTCTCTAATGATTTTTGAGTTCAAGTCCACAGGGCCGCCATCTATTAGATTGTGTTTTAAAGTTTAAGGTTCGCCCTTTAAAACTACCTCAGGACGGAAAAAATTCAAGTTTGGCTAAGAGTTACAAGACATTTAAGTAAACGCACCGAATTAATTTGTAGACCTAAGAATTTCAAACGCTGCTCCTTTTTAAATAAAGAGTAAATAAGATTCAACTATTTTTTTAGCTATCCATGTATCCCAAGTAGATGACGTTAGGGATGTCTTGAATTATTATAGACAGTTCGAAAATCCTCTGGAAGCCTTCCGAGAAAATCAACGAAAATTACTGGTAATTTAAATCTCTAGTTTTCCTAAAAATCCGATTGAATTCGAGGGGTTGCTCATTCTTGAAATCTGACGTACAAGTCTTTTTGAAATCTTTTGATTTTTTAAATCTTTGAAATCTGGTGTACATTTAAAAGTCGATTAGTCAACCCCTTGATTAAACCTATGAAATTTACATGTGATCAATTGATTGCAGGTCCAGATGGAGGAGGATGAAGTCAAGCAAAAAGACGGAACGAGGGATCTAACGTCGAGGTGGAAACCATCTTTTCTACGAAATCGCTAGTCATAACAACAATAAAATAATTTGTTCCGAAAATAGGGCATAGTTTTATTTCCAAACGTTATTTTATAAAAATATAATTTTTTTTACATAATCGGTTTATAAGAATGATCTAAAAGCCCGGAACGTATTTTCTCTTTTTGCTTTCCTTTGGCTTTGCTTTTGATTTAAGTTTGGGTAGATAAAACTGTTGAATGGAGTCGAATTCTTCTAAGAATTCGACGTCCGGTTGTTGAGAAACACTTATGAGTTCTTGAGAATAAATAGGCGTTGGTTCGATTTCCATATCTTGACTTTGACTTGCTAATTGAGAGCAAGCTGCTTGTGCTCCTGAAGTTTCAAGCCAATTTAAAACTTTATCGTGAGGAACTGCTGTAATAGGCGGAACTGAATCTTCTGTCACTTCCCAAATCGACAAAAGTTCTGGTGCTAAAATGTCCACGTAAGAGTTCAGCTTAGTCAAAGGTTGTTTCCAACTAGGGTCGAATAATTTCTTTGGTTTTTCCGGACGCACGAATTTGGATTTCCGTTGCACGAAATCTATAAAGAGAAAATATATCAATTTTAATAAAAAGGAATCGCTCTTGAAATCTGGCGTACAAGCCTTCGTGAAATCATTACAGGGCTCGAATCGACTAGAAGGCTTAAAAAAAGTCGCATCAAATTTTTAAAGATACTGAAAAAGCAGTATCAGACACTAAATGACTAAAATAATTACTTGATTTGTTTATGAATATACAGCACATAATTCTCATTGATTTTCAAATATGCTTTGCACAATCAGAATAGATTTTAAAGTTTAAACCGTTTTTCAACAATCGCCTTTAGCTTGAAAGATTCTGAATCTGGGTTTAAAATATTTCTTTCTGAACTGTTAAACTTGTCAACTTGGATTATATTGAAATAAGAGAAGTTTGTGATTCACAATAATTTTTAACTTTAGGAACATTCATTCTGAACATTTAAAAACTTGAAATTACTCAACAATTAAGGCTTTAAATTTGAGACTGTATAATTTAAATATGACAAAAATAAGGAAAAAAATTGTTTTAAATGTAATATAATTACAATATTTAATTCAATATGAAATGGTTTAAGTTCCAAAGATTTCAAGCCGAAATATATTACATTTTCAAGAAAGTAGTTTTTAAACCCAAAAACAAAGCCTCAACAAAAGAGTTGAGTTTTCAAGTTAAAAAATCGAATAGTTTAGAAAACAGTTGACTTTTAAACCCGAAAGATTAATTTGCAATCAAATAGTTGAGTTAAACAAAAAGTAATAATTTTCAGCCAAACAGTTGCATTTTCAACCAAATAGTTGACAATTTTCAAGCAAAAGAGATAAATTTTCGAGAAAGTAATTGAAATTTTAGCCAAATAGTTAAATTCGTTGAATTTTCAACCTGAAAATATGAATTTTTAACCAAATAGTTAAATATTTATGCCAAAAGACGAATTTTTCAGAAAATAGTTAAATTTTCAACAAAAAAGTTAATTTGCAACCCAAAAAGAATTAACTTTCAAACAAAAAAATGAATATTAAATCCTTAAGGATGAGTTTTCTATCCAAAAAGACGAATGTTCGACAAAACAGTTGATTTTTTTACAAAATCGGATTACTTTTTTGACAAAATAATTTACTTTTCAACCAAATCTTCAATGTTTCAAAAAAAAAAGATTAAACCTCAACCAAAAACAGTTGCATTTTTAACCAAATAGTTGAATTTTCAAGCCAAAAAGACGAATTTTTTATAAGACAGTTAAATTAGCAGCCTGAAAATTTAAATTACTTGACAAATAAATCGTTTTCAACGACGGAAGATGAATTTTTAACCTAATAGTTGAATTTAAAAAAAATGTAACCACAGTGGCATTTACAACCAAATAGGTGGATTTTCAATCAAAAGAAACCAAATTTCAACAAAATGGATGAATTCTAACCAAATAGTTAAATATTTATGCCAAAAAGAAGAATTTTTCAGAAAATAGTTCAACTTTCAACAAAAAAGTTCATTTTAAACCAAAAAGAATTAACCTTTAACTAAAAAAGATGAATTTTAAATCCGTGAGGATGAGTTTCCTATAAAGAAAAGACGAATGTTCGACAAAACAGTTAAATTTTTTACGAAAATAGGTGACTTGGACCAAATAATATAATATTCAACCAAGTCGTCGATTTTTTAAATAAAAGAGATTAAATCTCAACCAAAAACAGTTGCATTTTCAACCAAATATTTGAATTTTCAAAACGAAATTAATTTTTAACCAAACAGTTGCATTTACAAACAAATAGTTGGATATTCAATAAATAGAAACGAGTTAAAAAAACGTATTAATTTTTAACCAAATTTCATTTTCAGCAGGAAAGTTAATTTCGAACGTATAAAGATAAATTTGCAACCAAAAAGATGTCTTTTCTACTATAAAATAGGATCTCTCAATCCAAAATGATGAATTTTCTATAAAAAAAAGCAAATGTTTAACAAAACAGTTAAACTTTCGACCAAAAAACATGAATTTTCAACAAAAAATTACATTTGGAACCCAAAAGAATTAACTTTCAACCAAAAATATTTGGAACAATTAAATTTTAAACCCGGAAGATTAATTTTAAATGAAATAGTTAACTTTTCATACAAAAAACATTAAACTTCAACCAAATAGTTCAATTTTCAAACCAAAAAGACGAGTTTTTAAAAGACGGTTGAATTTTCAACAAAAAATATCATTTTCAACGAAGAAAGATGATTTTTAAAACAAACAGTTGAATTAAAAAAAAATGCATTGTTCAGCAAAAAAATCGATTTTTTTACAAGACCGTTGAATTTTCAAAAAAAAAAATTAATTTTCAACTAAGAAAGATGCATTCTTAACAGCAGATTAATTTTTAACCAAACAGTTGCCATGACAACCTAATAGTTAGATTTTCAATCAAAAGAGATGAATTCTCAACAAAATAGATGAATTTTTAACCAGGAAGAATGAACTATCAACCAAAAATAATTACATTTTTTATTGGGTTATATTAATTTAGTTCGGATTTAAGCAATATAAAAGGAAAAAAAGGAAGTTTCTTGAAAACAGGGGACAAAAATAAATTCTTTGAAAAAAGGAGAATTAGTGTGAAGACTGTAATTGAATTTTAAATTAGTGGTTTTTAAACGTTGTCGACTAGAAACTATGCAACTGTTAAGGCTTGCTATTCGAAAAAAATAAGACTAAATAAGCATTCACAAAACTATAAATTGTTCAATTTTAAACGCTATTAATTTAAAAATTTTTAAGTATAAAGCTTTAACGAGAAATTATTCAATTTTTAATGTTCGCAAATAGACTCGTACAATTTTTTCTAGTTTTTACTTTAAAATGTTGAAATTTTCATTGTGATTAAAATTTAAACTAAGTACAGCGACCTTCTGAGAAAAACGGAAAAAGTCGATTAGTCGCATTTTTCTTTAAAAACCCACAAAAAGCGTAATTTTGTCAAAAAAGTCTAGCGATCCGAGCCCTGTCGTTGAAATCTGAAATATTTTGAAATCTGGTGTACACTCAAAAGTCAAGTGGTCAACCTATCGAAAGGAATTTATATTAACGGGAGTAGGGAAGTTGCAGTAAACTCATACTTTCAAAAACGTGCTTCATATTCGATTTCTGAGAAAATGCGAGTGGTATTACAGTATCGCGTTGCTTCAAAATCTCATTTTCCCAAGCTTCTAAGGCTTTAAGAGCTTTGCAATTCTCCATGGAATATTTATCGAGTGATGCTTCGTGTGTTAGTCCTTGATAGAAAACGTCACCTAAAATTAAACGAAGGCTTTTAGATTTAGAGAAAGTTGAAAAATTATTAGATCATTATTGCTAGGGTGTTTTTTAAATACCAATAGAATTTTGCAAGAAAAGAAAAGTGTGTCCGTTGTCATCAGTTGTTAAAGTGCAACCGACGGTAGAGAGTTCTAGTCTGAGTTTCATCAGTGGGTCCAAAGATTTTCCCTGCATTCGTGACTGTTGAAGAGTTTCTAAAATACTGGGAGGAGTGAATGGCAAAATGGAAGATCGGAAACGGTTTTCATCATTCCAATTATTCAGAATTAATGCACTCTCACGTGGAACATGACTCGCGAGAAGTAACATTTCTTGACTCCCCCTGTAAAGCATTGAGAAATAGTCTTTGAAAATAGTTCAGTAGTTATATTTTCTAAAAATTAAGAATTAAGTTTCTTGAAGAAAATAATTTGATACAGGAAACAAAATCTAGTAGAGTTTTGCTTATTTTTTGTTCTGTTCCGTACTTATTGATAACACTGGAAAATAGGGGAGCATCCTTGAATTGATGAGTCCACTTTTGTTGAGTACATTGATTTGGCGATCGGCTATCGCATAAAAGACAACTGTGATACGTTCCTACGTATCTAGAAAACGTATTGTTGCTTGGACAATCGAAACAGAGACTTTCGCAAACTTCTAAATCATTTTTTGGACAAAGTGATAAAGCAGGACGTTCAAATGCATCCTGAAATTAAATATTAATTATTATATTCAAATCAAATAATCAAGTAAGTTCTTTTTAAACTGACAACTTGCCCTTGTATCGATATAGTGAATGCAACATCTATCAACGTAAATCAGAACTTCAGGATCCAAGGGTTGATACCTAATACTGCCCCAATTATCCTCAAGGGATTTAGTGTTCATTATCGTACCACTGCTAACACATTTCCTGTAGTAAATAAATTCAGATTACAGATTAAAGAATTTAATAAAGTCAAATTTGATAGAAAATAAATTTAAAGGGCAGCCTTACACTTTCATTAAATCCCATTTTGAGATTACTCTCTCAACATTTGCTGTGCAGTATTCGTTAAGACTGACTGGATTTAAATCTGCACTAACGTAAGGAATTGAGGACGTTTGCTTATGAAGTTCGATTAACAACATTTTCTCTTTAAGCCCGGAAAGACTGTACAGGATGCAGTGGTTTTTATAACGTCCTAGAATTCTTGCTGAAATTATATTTCATCAATAAGACCTACAAGAATAAATAGAGTGGCCCCTGGATCGGGAAACCGGTAAATGACTAGGAATTTTACAAATTTTTAGAAGAAATGTCTATCCAATCACTTGAAATATCACACATTTCATATCACATGATATAATGCAATTTAAAATAATTTGTTTAAAGAATTTCAAAATGCAGTTCTAAAGACTTAAACAATTGAAAATTAAAATCGTTTGAATTTCAAAATGTTGTATAAAAAATGTTAAAAGTTGATCAATTGTAAATATAAATTAATGAACGATTTTTGGAACTAAACTGTAGTTCGAGTTTTAAAAATTGAAGAATGATTGAGTTTTCAAGACGATTCTGAAACTGTTCAAAATTACACAATTTACAGATTTTAACGTTGAAAATCGAACAAGTTCAATACGAAACCCCAAGTAGTTAAAAGAATGTAAACGTAAATTGGAAGAGGCCAATTTTTCTTTGTAACATTTTTTGAGTGGACGGGGGGCAAATTTGGTATTTTTAACATTCAAATGAAAGGGCGGAACTTTTTATTTTAAATTTTTGTACAGAATTGGAAGAGGGGCATGTTTTATTTTCAATATTCTTATTAATGTGAGGTGAAAGGAAAGATTAGTTTTAATTCAGAGCATGGTAAATGATAGTGTGGATTTATACTTCTTACCAGAAATCTTTGATCGGTTCAATTTATAAAAGTTTAAAATGTTAAGTTTTTCAGTTTAATGGCATTTAATTTGAAATTGTTCAATTGGAAATTGTTGATTTTATACGTTTAAATTATTTAGCGTTTTAATAAAAACGTTCTGCATTAAACATTTGTTAAGCTTTAATTTTAAAAGTTAAAAATTTTTAACCGTGACAAATTTTTGCGAACCAGGAAAAAACCAGGAATTTTTGTACTCTATTAAAGCGGTTACCCTGAATTAAAGCGACAGAACAAATACTTGGCGTACTTACAAAAATTGTTTGCTATATTGTTCCTTAGTTCATAAAGGACACCATCCAAGTTGCAATTGGCTGCACTTTCGAGTTTAGGTTTCCATAGAAATCCTTCTCGTGATGATAAGGAAGTTGCGACTGCAATTGAAAATAAATTATTAACTCATTAACTAATAGCTGATTTTGCAATCATTTTCCTAATGGAGTTTTTTCTAATTATTTTTAATTTAATTTAATTAGAATATAATTTGAAATAGGCAATCTTACTTAGTTCTTCAGAATAGGGAAAAAGCAGAATATTTTCTCCACCGTAGCAAATATTTGTTAGAGTTCCACCAGTATAATACCAGTTGTAAGTCTGAAAAAATAGGATTTAATTCGTGTAATTAGAAATTTTTGGTAATGAAATAAAATATTATACTGTAAAATTATAATTTGCCTAGAGAATAATTACTTACACCGGAAAAATAAGGATCCGGATCCAGTTCGACAATTTCAGCAATCTCTGCAACGATTTTTGGTAAAGATGTAGAATTTTTGTTATTGTCTTTTAACCACTTTACGTCCTTTTTCTTTGGAATTTTGAAAACTGAAATATATCTTTGATTATAAAATTATCAATAGTGTGCCTCATGATATCCTGTTTTTTTAGATTTTCCAAAACTTTGACGGAATTTTATTTCTTTTGGCTAGCAAATGATCCCCTATTTTTCAAGATGATTAGAAAAATATTTAGTGGTGGCTATGGAGCTTTATATGCCGAAAATTCGACTTTTTAAATATAAAAAAATTTATTTCTACAATTGTAACTATTCCATCTTTACAATAAAGGAAATTCTTTATCAGGGTGCGATGAGACCCTCAAATTTTGTTCTTTATAAAAAAATTTAAGATGAATATTAACACCCTTAAAGTTGCGATTTTATGATAAAGTTGAGATTAACAGGTCACATTCATCCCTAACTGTCTTTTTTAATTATGAAACTTTCAGGATAACTTTTTTTCCATAATTAATCAATTATTTTTTCAACAAATTAAAAAATCGATACATTCTTGTAAAAATAAAGTCGCTGGTACCTTATTTTTTATACTTAAATGAAAAAAAACATTTTTCACCTAATAACTAACAGCTAATGAAGTTATTACATTATTTAGCTTTTAATACATAATTTACTCGAAATTTCTAAAAAGAAACTTTTCAAGAATTTTAAAAGGTTTCAAAAGAATAAACAAATTTCCTAAGATTCCTAAGAAATATTCAAACGAGTTTTTACTTTGAAAAACGAACATTAAGAGAAAATTGAAAAAGATGTCAATACCATTCAATTGATTTCCTAAAATTACGAAAAATAATGTAGAAGATTTTTAAGCAAAAGTTTTTAATTTTGCAATATTACTATTTACAAGATTATTATCTTTTAAACTTAAAAAGATTTCAACACATTTTTGAAGATTTCGAACAAAAAGTTTAAAATATTTTTAAGGATTTTGAAAGATTTCAAGAGATAAAAAAAATTTTCTAATGATACCTAGGAAAATTAAAAATAATTTTTTTATGTTGAAAAATTAATTTGAAGAGATTATTTTAAAACATTTCAAAATATTTATAAAAATTGGCAGAAAAGAATCTGCAAAGTTTTAAGGTAATTTTTTAAATTGAGAAAATGTTTTCAAAATTTCAGGAATAATTCGATTCAATTTAAAAGATATTAAGGAATTTTGAACGTCTTGAAAAGATTAAAACTATTTTAAAACTTTGAAAGATTTCCGAAAATTTATTAAATATTTTTTTATTTCTTCCAAACTTTTACAACTCCTAAATATCTTTTAAGATGTCTCAAATTTTTCCTAAAGTTTTGTAAAATGCTGTAAAATAAAAAATGTCCTTATCAATGTTCTAGATATTTTTTGGACATACCTGAAAGCTTCAAAAATATTTTTGAATTTTATCAAGCATCATAGGAAAATTATATTTATATAACCTTAAAACCAAATAAACTTAAAAAAAATACTTGTTTGTAATTTTTGTCTTGCATTAAAAATTATTTTCCCCTTTAAACTATAATTTGGTTGACATTTTTTTTTCATTCTCGACTGAAAAATCTTTTTTGGTTAAAAATTCCAATATTCTGTTGAAAATACGTCTTTTTTAGTTGAATTCAACTGTTTTTGATTTTAAAGAAAAAAGTTTTTGTTGAAATATCAACAATTACATTTTTCGTTGATGATTATTCTTTTTTAGTTAAAAATTCAACTATTTAGTTTAAAATTAACTTTTTTGTTGAAATATTGATTTGACATATCTGAAATGTTCAAAAATTCATTTTTTTTTGTTAAAAACTCATATTTTCGTTTCGAAAAACGACTGTTTTATAAAAAATTCGATTTCTAAATTTAAAATGATTGTTTTTCAATGAAAATTTATCTTTTCCATTTCTGGTTAAAAAGTGATCTTATTCAGACTAAAAATTCAACTACTATTTTGATTAGAATTTCATTTTTTGGTAGAAAATGAAACTTCGTGGTTGAAAATTCAACTATTTAGTTGAAAATCACCTTTTTCGTTTGAATTCAATCGTGTTTTATTTTAAATTAAAATCTTTTTTTTTTAATATCAACTATTATACTTTTTATAGAAAATTCAGATTTTTAGGTAGAAAGTTCAACTCCTTGGTTGAAAGTTGAACTACTCACCTAAAAATACATTTTTTGGTTGAAGATTCATAATTTTAGCGAAAAATTCATCTCCTTGGTTGAAAATTGAACTACTTTTTTAAATCTTCCTTTTTTTGGATAAAAATTAATGTTTTTAATTGAAAATTCCAATATTTGGTTGAAAATTAACGTTTTTGTTGAAATTTCGTATTTCAGGTTGAAAATTCAACTTTTTTGTGGAAAGCTCGTCTTTTTAGTTTGAAAATTCCACGTTTTGGTAACAAATGTATGTATTTTGTTGAGAATTCGTCTTGTATAGTAGAAAATTAATCTTCTTTGTTGAAAATTCTTGATTTAGGATGAAATTTTTGATCTTTGTTGGCTGAGAAATCTGTACTTGTTGAGAATTCAAGTATTTTTTGAAAATTCGTCTTTTTTTATTTGATTCAACTGTTTTTGATTAAAAATGAAAATCTTACTTTCTCGGGTAAAAGTGTCAACTATTACATTTTTGTGTGAATTCATCTTTCTTTTTTGAAAATTCGCAACTATTTCTTTGAAAGTTGAACTGCTTTCTTAATTTATAAGAAACAGTCAGCCCCCCCCCCCCAATCGTATTACGTTATTTTTAGATAACCCCTAATAAATTCCCGAAAAAAATGTAGTACTTTATGAACTTGATATAAAATGGCAATAATAGGGTTTTTTTCCTCACTAAAAGAAAGAAATTTCCAATTCAGGGTTTTAGGAAATCTGAAAAAAGGATTTCATGAGGCACCACAATCTTTAATTGTTTTTGTCATATCATTAATACCATTTTCGTGTTTTTGATAATACTGAGTAAGTCTATCAATGTCGCCT
>CAKNWT010132653.1:1668-11753 GCA_932066315.1 Andricus coriarius
TTTGAGACCTTCTGAACCCACAAAATAGGTTTTGGCGAATGTGTCTGCCTGCATGTATGTTTGTTTGCATGTATGTATGTATGTATGTCATTATATGGGTATGTAAATTTTTAGTTTGGTAGCACGATAACTTTCGAAAGAATAGCAATTACAAAATTCCCCCAAAAAAATTAAAATTTACATTTTAGGCCAAAAAACGCACGATATGAAAAAAATTCAAGAGGTGAAAATCGTTGCTTTTTGAACAACCTACAATATCGTCATAACAACTTTTTGAATTTTATGAAAAATCAAAAATTCTAATTTTGATGGCACAAAAAAATAATGAAAGATCAAAAATTTAATTTTGCGGTCAAACTATGCAAGGTATGGAAAATTGTGATGAAACAAAAAATTGTGCATATAAAAAAGATCTACAAATTTGTTATTGATCACTTTTTGATAGGATGGGTAGTTCTTGTTTTATTCGCAAAAAATAGCATTAAAAGTAGAAAAATTAAATCGTTGGAAAAACATCGCAAGGTACGTAAAAATATGAATAGGAAAAAATTATGCATTCGAAAAAGATCTACAAATTTATTAGCAATCACTTTTTGATAGAATGTGTAGTTTTTGTTTTAATCTTAGAAAATAAAATAAAAAATAAAAGTATTAAATTTTTGGACAAACGACACAAGCTATGAAAAAAATTAATAGTCAAAAGTTGCTCACACAAAAACGAGCTATAAAAATTTGTCATAAATAATTTTTTAAAAGAAGTGTAGTTTTTGTTTTAATCGTAAAAAATCGCATTAAAAATAAAAAATTAAATCTTTGCAAAACCGCACAAGAGACGAAAAAAAAACCAATAGACGAAAGTTGTTCAACCAAAAATGATCTACACATTTTTTATAAACTTTTCTTATAAAAATTTGCTCAGAGCGACTTTACGCTAGGATGCGTATTTTTGGTTCAAATCGTAAAAAATGTCATTAAAAGTAAACAAATTAAGTATATGGAAAACCGATACAAGTTACAAAAAAATGTTTAATAACAATTTTTTTTTACATTCTCATCAGAGAAGGTATTAGATTTGTGTAAAATTAGACCCCCCTCCCGTTTTTGTCAAATGTCCACGTTTTGAGACCTTCTGAACCCAAAAAACAGGGTTTTGCGAATGTGTCTGTCTTTTGTGGGTACGTATGTATGTATGTATGTGGGTATGTGGGTATGTAGATTTTTAGTTTGTTAGCACGATAGTTTTCGAAAGAATTGACAGATTGGTTCGGGCTGTGGTATGCTCTTTAAGTGTCCTAAAATGAAGGTCAAGTTCGTTAGCCAGCCATTTTGGATACAAATTCAAAATGTGAGCACATTTTGAAAATGTTTGAGAACACTTTTTTTCAATATTTAAAAATTCTATGGAGGGATATTAATAGTACTCAAAAAGGCGAAAAAAATATTCTCATTACTTTTTTTGATAGAACAAGAATTACCGGAATTATAGCATTTAAAAAAATTCCAGAAAACAAACGAAAATTAACATCTTAAGCCCAAAAATGCACGATATGAAAAAAAAGTCAAAAGGTGAAAATCGTTGCTTTTTGAACACCCCACAATATTGTCATAACAACTTTTTGAATTTTATTAAAAAGCAAAAATTCAAATTTTGATAGCACAAAAAAATAATTTTGTTTTAATCGTAAAAAATAGCATTGAAAATACAAAATTCAATTTTTGGAACAAACCACACAAGAGACAAGATCGTAAAAAATAAGTGTATATATATATAAATGAAATGATTAAGCCTTTTTTTACATTTGAGAATATTGATATAATTCAAAGATTAACGCGCTCAAACTTGCGAGCCGCGCGCGCAGCGCGCGATGAGAATGTGCCCGCCCGGCGGGCAGATTTTTATTTATATAATTGCCAAGAAAACGAAAACCAGGAGTTTTTAAAATTTTTGTAGTAATTCAGTGTTGAAACGGTGCCGTGAGCTGGCGTTGGTATCCGGTAGATTCTTCTGATCAGTTACACGGCAATAGACGCGATCTGCCGGACAGCAGAACCGTGTGCGGTATCTCACTTAGTATATTTCTTATTTTCTTAAAACGTGCACAAGGCATAACCTCAAAGTGAAATATATAATTCAGAAGGAGAATATAAGTGTAATTTTTTTTACACACTGGAATATGCAATTGTTTATTAAAAATTAGTAATTTGTTGTATCCGATTTTTTTCCCTGTTTATTCACTGTATCATTCTTTTATTATTAAGAAGATTTTTATATCATTCTATTTGTGGGAGTTATAGCTAGTTATTATTTAAGAAGAGTATAAATGATATGTTTCTGATAAGTTTAACTTGTGCAAAACTGCTGTTTTAATGAAACTCCCCTCATTGTAGGAAGCTTTGAAGCCAAAATTAATTCCTGAAGACGATTCGAAGAATAAATTGTTTGCAAATCACTTTTAATGACGTTTAAAAGTGAATAATAAATTTTTGAGGTGTTTTCAAAATAACTCATTAAGGCCATGATGTTATTTGTAAACTTATTTTCACACGAATAGCCACATCGAGTTGAAAATTTGGGATAATAAATAAGAAGCACTTAGAAACGCGGCTATGGTCCTAAAATTTTATAATTATTAAAAAAGCAAAAAAAAAATATTTACAAAAAAAAACTTTTTTCATAATTATAAAAATTTAGCACCAGAGCCGCATTTCTTAGTGCTTCTTATTTATTATACCAAATTTTCAACTCGATGTGGCTATTCATGTGAAAATAAGTTTACAAATAAAAAAAAGTGTCGGTAAGGTCGGAAGCTGGTCACGTAACCCACTCGTCACATGGCTTTAAAGATTCTTCGGAGAACAAATTTATGTTTGAATCGTCTTCAAATATAATGTTCATTTCTTAAGGGAAAAGGAATATTAAAGTAGTTTTGAAAAAAGTACTTCAAATTAATTTTCTTATCAATAAAGAGAATTCCAGCATTTAACAAGTTTATCATCACAATTTCCTGTGTTACTAAAATTTTCAAAAAATATAACTTTTAAACTACAAAAAATGAGGAAAAAGAGACAAAAATTACAAGTCAGTTCTAATATAAATGGAAACATAAAAAGCTTACATCTTAAATTGAGAAATGTATTCAAATTCGGAGATGAACTTAAATTAAGCAAAAATGTATATGAATTTAATTCAAGTGAATCAAAATTTAAGAAAGCGTATGATTAAATTTTGAAGTTCAAATATTGAATACGTCTTATGGCGTCTCAAGAAATTAAGAAATGTACTAAGTCGACGAAATCTGAAAGATCAAATACCTCATTTTTAATAAACAATTACATATTCAAGTGTGTCAATAAGTTATAATTATATTCTCCTTCCAAATTATAAGCTTCACTTTGAGGTTATGCCTCGTGCACGTTTCAAGAAAATGCGAAATGAGCTAAGCAGGATGCCGTATAGGCGTACTTTGTACACGGTCCTGCTGTCCGGCAGATCGGCCCTACACTGTAAAAACTATGGTTCCATTTTAATTGAGCATCACTTTTTTAGCATCCTGTTATAATACCAAATCGTCTTGTTTTGATGCCATCGTTCATACTATTTTACTTTGCTAACTTCAGATTGAAAAGTGGTATGTACTAGCGAACTTAAATAATGTACCGGGAGTATTGTTTTAATTGCTCGCAACTTCATGCTTATGAAAATTCTTCATTGTTTAAATTTTCTTCTACTTTTGAAACGTGATAGAAAAAATAGAAACGGGGAAAAAGGTTGCATATTTTTAAAAAGAGGAAACTGGTGAATAAATACGTAATTATTTAATACTAATAAATACAATAAATATTATTTATTTATTTGAATATAAGACAAGGATTAAATTGAAAATGATGCATAGAATTACTTATTTAATTGTAAAAGTTACAAAGTTATAAAAGTTTGTAACGTCGTTTTAATTTTCATTTAAATTTAATAATGCGAATTATTATTCAGCAATGAAAAATTCATAGTACAATGATTGAAAAGTAATGAGGTGGATGTTATTCCAAAGGTCCTACCCTGGTAGTCTAGGTCTTCAAATCACATCTTCCTCGGGGAAGTAGGGTTATGAACTGAAATTTGAGATACACGGGTGGTTTCTCAAGGTCTTACTGTTTTAATGGTTATTTTGTTCATTGAACTCGGAGCGAATGAACAAAGAAAATAGGATAAAATAAAAAGCGAAATGGCCAAAAGTATAACGGTCAAAAATCGAATCCATCCTCAAAACTTTTAAAAGAAGAGGAAAGATTAAAAAAAGAAAAAAGAGTTAAGGCGGCGAGAGTGTTACGCATTTGGACTTTGACCTATATTATTGTCCCACATCTACTTTGCCTTTCACTTTTTAGCAAGCCCACGCACTAAAGCCGTATTCAGACGGGCGGTTCCCGGTTCCGATTACGGTTACGATTGTAACCGTCGACCAATCAACGCGCAGCAGGATCCGGTCCCGGTTCGGGTTGTGCGTTTAGGTTTCTCTCTATTTTCAGCCGCGGCGATTTCGACCGGGCCACAGTCGTCGCTGATCGTAGCTAATCACAGCGGTCGATGAAGTCACGTGACTCTTCAGCTGCTATCGCTGCCTTGAGCAATCTTGGGTGAAAGCGATGCACCGTGTGCATGAACCGAACCGTAAATCGTAACCGTAATCGGAACCGGCAACCGCTCGTCTGAATACGGCTGAATGCTATAGTACAAGTAGGACCGGGCGTGTGGCCCTTCGTCAGTTCCAATCTAACTCTACGACTATAACCTTGTATCTTATATTAAATCAATAAAGAAATACCTAATTGTCTAATAGACAATTCGGTTACTTTTTAAAAACATACACGAGCATTTTTCGGCGTAACATTGGCGATCCTGCCAGGATAGTGCTTCTACAATCTATTTCAGAAGAAGACTATCTTTGAGACGAACCTCGAAGGATTTCTACGAAAATCCAAAAAGAAGAAACAAACTCTACGTAATTCAACTAAGAAGGACGGCAGAGAGAATTCTACAAAATTCTACAGACGAACTCTGGACTTTCTCTGCGGAAAAGCCCGTCAATCAACGAACTCTACGGAATTCAACTAAGAAGGACGGTAGAGAGAATTCTACAAAATTTTACAGACGAACTCCGGACTTTCTCTACCGAAAATCCCGTTAATCAGAATTCGAATTTATTGATAAAACTAGTACCTGAATTAAGTAGGGTATTATACTACGTAAATCAAATTAAATTCAATTCCAAACGAAAAAATGAAAGGGTACGCAATATACCGGGATAATAACCCTACGAGACCCGCAAACAGGCGGATGTGAAGAAACCTACTAGCCATCAACGAGATCCTCAAAGCAGCGAATCCCCTTCGCTGGACAACAACGGCCCATCAACAGCACGCAACACTCATTTAGCCCAGCAGAAAGCAAGGAACCTACGGTTTTCAGAAAGACAAGCAACAGCGAGTAAAAAATAATAGGTCTTAACAAGTGTTAGATTTTTGTACAATTTTAAGATATTTGTAAGGCAAATCTTATGACTAAAATCATAAATTTTGTGTCCAAATACTACCAAACTTTAGGCTCACGTCCGTACACATGCTTATGGTGCTCCCTGGCCACTCTGTCCGTTAATAAAAACAAAATCTACCTGAAATTTCTTGGCATTGTAGTAGAACGATGCCAACAAACCAAGGTTTAAACGGAAAACTTATGTCACGCAAATAAGAAACGTTACAGAAGTAGGACATGAAATTAGGACGCTGAATTAGGACGCGGAATTAGGACACGGAATTTAGGAAGTGTTAAGCCGTATTCAGACGAGCGGTTCCCGGTTCCGATTACGGTTACGATTGGAACCGTCGACCAATCAGCGCGCAGCACGATCCGGTCCCGGTTCGGGTTGCGCGTTTAGGTTTCTCTCTATTTTTAGCCGCGGCGATTTCGACCGGGCCACAGTCGTCGCTGATCGTAGCCAATCACAGCGGTCGATGAAGTCACGTGACTCTTCAGCTGTGGTCGCTGCCTTGAGCAATCTTGGGTGAATGCGATGCACCGTGTGCATGAACCGGACCGTAAATCGTAACCGTAATCGGAACCGGGAACCGCTCGTCTGAATACGGCTTTACACTGGCTTTCTCTGACTATAGAGAAGACAGTTCAAAGTACTTGACTGACGGGACAGACTCTGATACACATTCAATAGACGAATTTAGTCCTCCTTTCTCAACAGCAGCAATGGCCGATGCAACACCTTCTCCAAGACCCTTATCCCCCTCTAATATGGGAACCGACGACCTTTTACGAACCATACTAGCCGAAATGAATGAACTGAAAGTGAACGTGGCTACACTGGCGAGAGAAAATGACAAACGTCTCTCAGAGATACAATCCGTAGCTAGGGAATGTGGAGTGAAAGGGAAAGTAGTCTCAGATAAGGATGATGACATTTTCACTTTAGATAGAGATGAATCAGACGGTGAAGGTGAGAAATTAGAAAAAATTACCCAAACACAACCCACAAGGGCTGTAAATGCAACCACGAAAACAGAAACCGCATTCGGGTCACTTCACAAAAATCCCAAACGAGAAAACCAATCAAACCAACCACTTGAACAAAATATACCTGCGAAAGACATAATTAGGACGATTAAGGTCTTAAACGGACAAGATGATATGGGATAGAAGATTTTATTTGATCTATAAAAAAAGCCGAAAAACAGTGTTCTCAATCCAGCTTACTTTTAGAGTTTATAATTGCTACAAAAATCCAAGGACACGCCGAACGAGCAATAAGACACACGTCTATCCGCGGATATGACGATTTATACGAAACCTTGAGACAAAATTTAAAACAAATTGGATCAGTTTCAGCCCTAAGAAGCAAACTGGAAAGCTGGAAACAAGGAAGTAACGAAACTACTCAACATTTTAATTTACGATTTAGACAACTGGTTAATGAACTTAAGTATGCGGTACAATCAGAACACTCAAGTTCTAAAGAAAGAAAAATAGCGATAAACATTGAGGAAAAAGAAAGCGTAAAAAGGTACATATTAAATGTAAGAAGAGAAATTGGACTACAAATTAAAGTACAAAATCCTATTAACTTGCAAGAAGCGCAAAACATGGCGATAGAATCCGAGATATGGTTTAAAGAAGCCCAGTCGACACAGCAACGAATACTTCCACGACCCTCAGTGAGTGGTAGTATACCCCGACCTACACCACCACACATACAACGAACTGAAGCAAACACGACACCAAGAGTTCCTAACCAGACCATCACGCTGGCCGACCACACGGAAATGAAGTGTCAAAAATGTGGAAACCTTGGTCATTTTGCAGCACAGTGTTCAGTGAGACCCGCAAATTTTCAATACGGTCCATCTTTCAAACGGCCGAACGAGATAAGGAAATTCGGGAACTTTGGCCTCAAAAACTCTCCGGCCACATTTCAACGAATGATGGACAACGCTTTTAGAGGACTTATAGGAAAAGAATGCTTCGTCTAGATTGACGACATCGTGATATTTGGGAAAACCTTGGAAGAACATAATAGAAATGTAGTCACTGTACTAGAAAGAATCAAACAACTCCAACTAAAATTAGAACCCTCCAAGTGTGAGTATCTCAGACCCGAGCTTGAATATTTAGGACACTTAATTACAGCAGAGGGAGTGAAACCTAACCCAGCCAAAGTAGAAGCACTTCAAAATTTTAAAGAACCTAAAACCGTCAAAGAAATTCAATCATTTCTAAGACTTGCCGGTTATTATAGAAAATTTATAAAAAAATTTTCATCCATAGCAAAACCTTTAACAAAGTTAACACAAAAGGACACTACCTTTGATTGGACGCCTAAGTGTAAAGAGAGCTTTGATACACTAAAAAAGGTACTATGTGAATCACCCGTTTTAAAGTTCCCAGATTTCAAAGATACATTTACCCTAACAACCGATGCTTCTAACTACGGATTAGGAGCAGCATTATCACAACACGGACATCCTTGCTTGTTTATATCAAGAAGGTTAAATAAAGCCGAGGAAAACTACAGCACCAGCGAAAAAGAATTACTAGCCATAGTATGGGCAGTTAAGAGTTCGAGACAATATTTACTTGGAAACCCTTTCAAGATCCAAACCGATCACCAAGCTCTATTATGGCTCCATAATGTTAAAGACCCCAGTTCACGATTATTGAGGTGGAGGTTAAGACACGAGGAATATAAATACGAAGTACAGTACGTGAAAGGAAAAGAAAATAAAGCCGCAGACTGCCTTTCAAGACTTTTTCCCATCCGAGAAAAAGATTTATTACAAGAAGCCTTTGAGGATGCCCTTATAGATGAACTAGGAACAGAGTTACCTCAAATTGAAATTTTAGGCACACCCAGCTCTAGGCAGTTAGAAACAACAGAACCTATAACAGCAAAGCCTAAAATCACTGAGATTAGAACACTAAAACCAATAGAAAAAATCAAGGTACTCAGCAGAGAGGAATCAGAATCATCCACAGATTCTGATGTAGAAAACATAGAAGCCGAGTTGCAAGAAAAGCCCGAGCATCCCCAAGTCAACTGGTACAATGAATTTATGGAATGGTGTTTAGACCCCGTCACCAACGAGCGAGTCAAAATTAAACCAAATGCTATGGGAAAATTATGGAGGCAAATATCTAAAGAAAGTATGCCAAAATACGATGAAGAAAATTGGTTAAAACATTTAGCTTGGATTATAGATGAAACTAGGAATAGAAAATTGACTCTAGTGCGACTACAATTCGGAGATCCATTATTCACTCCTGTACAAAAAGAACTAATTCAAGAACTGGTACAATTTCTGTGAAATTATTATCCAGAATGCTTCTCGAATACCCGAGAGCTCACTAAAACTGAGAAAAAGCAAATCATGAAAGAGGCTCACTCGACTCACCTAGGAGAAAAGAATACCTTAGAACGAGCAAAGAAGATCGGGATATGGTTAGGAATGGATGAACAAACTAAAAATTATACCAAAAAATGTCCTATTTGTCAATTACAGAAAACCACCAGAATAACCAACCAAGCATCCAGCGTGTTACCCGACATCCCAACGAATCCCAATGATAAAATTGCCTTAGACATCTTTGGACCTTTACCAGAAACCCGGAAAGGTAATAAATACATACTAAGTATCCAAGATAGATTATCAAGGTACACTGTCCTGCTGCCTTTGCAGAACGAGACCTCAAGTTCAATCATTGATGGATTACTGGAACACTATATCTATATCTTTGGTGCACCTGAGACTATTTTATCTGATCAAGAACAAAACTTCTTATCCGAATTGATGCAGCAATTCGAAGAAGCACTTAGAATTCAGCATGTAAAAACAACAGCATTTCACCCTTAATCAAACGGCAACATTGAGAGAATGCACTCTACTTTAAAGAACCTAATTAAAACTTCAATGGCCGAAAATAATAAAGAATGGGATGATAAATTAAAATTTATTAGTTTAGCAATAAATACCATGAAAAATACATCTTTAGGAACAACACCCTTCGAGGCTACGTTTGGTAGAGAACCCAATATCCAATCTACAATAGCCCCATCGACTAATCTCACATATCAAGACTTGATTAGAAAATGGAAAATACAACACAACCGTAATATTATGAAAATGAGGGAGAGAATAGAATTAGAACAAGAAAAGACTAAAAAGAGATTAGACGGAGGAATAGTAAGAGCACATCCGATTTACAAATCAGGCGATAAAGAAAAAATTAAAAACAATACTAAAGCCAATAAACTGGAACCTAGTTGAAAAGGTACATATGAAGTAATAGATCTAATAGATAACAACAATATTAGATTAAGGGATAAAGACAAAATAATCCGAATACATATTGACCAAGTAATAAATCTCGACTAGAGCAGATTATGTATTAGAAGAACTTAAGGGAAATGTCTATGTCGAGGAAATAAAGAAAGTACATCTTTTCCATGAAGAATGGAGATTAATAATAGGTATAAATTTAACCACGACGGAACAAAGGTTAGAAGCAATAGAACACACCCTAATTGTAG